>JAUJPP010000005.1:778138-1013531 GCA_030562195.1 Nipponacmea schrenckii | reverse complement strand
TAAAATTTATATATTTGTTATATTTGGAAACCGATTTTTGAATTTTGATTTTGATTTTGATATTTTGACCGAAAGTAATATATAAAAACTTCGAATGGTCGTATATTGTAACCTTGACCTTTGGTGACCTTGTGAGCTGCACAAATGTGATAGCTCTCGAAAAGATCTATCCATTGATATATTATATTTTGATGTACGATGCATACTTTCCGTTTTATCACCATTTGAAAATTGCGAATTTCATCGTTAAAAACTGGTTGTTGAATTATGCGTTTGGGCGATCTACATGACACTAGTTTCAGCGAACCAATTATGATTTGAAATAAAACGACTTATACTCTGTAAAAATAACGTTACTGTTTTACGGATACTTTAAGGGGCAGTTATAAAGCGTATATCAAAACTGCTACGCACTGCGTCAGAACCTCGCGAAGCCTGGGGATCTAGTTACGTATTTCGACTTTGGCGAAAACGTATTGTAATCGTTCGGATTATTACGTATTTCGACTTTGGCGAAAACGTATTGTAATCGTTCGGATTATTTTATTTTTTTTTTTTTTTTTGTAATTCTTGGATGAGTTTGCAGACAAACTGGTAAAAGGTGTAGAAATTCTAAATGTACAGTTGATCTTAGAATGATTTCTATTATCAAATAAAACAAAACCGGATGTTCTATCTCTGACAGGAAGTGAGAACCGGAAGTTCAGGTTTTTTTTCTTTAGCAAGTTTATTTTCAGTTCGATTTTGACCGGATTTTCAGATTTGAAAACTTCAATGTATTTGTCAACTAACAATTATAGGTTTTATGCAATTAGGTTAAATATTTTACCCACGATTTGCAATTCAATATTCAAGGGTCATCGGCAAAAATTTCAGACCGTGATTTCTCCTTTAATATAAATGGTAAAATTTTGAAACTTTACCAGTTGATAGGCGATATGATTATAATTTTTGAAAATATGTGAAAAAAAAAATTCTACTTCCGGTTTAGCCTCAAATGACGTAATTACGTAACTTCCGGTCTATAACTGCTAGGTGAAAAGTGAAAACTGTTTTATAAATAACTTGTCAATAGTAATTGATTTGACCTAAATAATTAGGTCAAGCTGCCATATCGGCCGCCATTTTGAATTTTTGTTACAATTCTTAAATCCGAAATTCAGACACTACTGATAGACCGATTTTGATGAAATTTAGCACATAGATACAATGGATCATTATCTACCTTTTCTTGGAGACCGATTTTCAAATTTCGTATTTTCTTTCGAATTATTTAAATTTCGATTTTTTCAAAATTAGGTCACTTTAACGGGTACGGAAGGTGTGACCCACTTAATCTATGACCTTGAAAATTAGGTCAAATTATATTCAATATATTGTCTACGAGTAGATATTTTTTAATTTGGCTTACTTAAAAAATTCATAGAGATAAGTGTACTTAAATACAGCAAAAATTGATAATTTTCATATTTTCGCCATCATTAACCGTTACGGAAGGTGTGACCTAATTATTTTATGACTTTGAAAACTAGGTCAAATGATATTCAATATATTGTCTAGATGTAGGTAATTGCAAATTTAGCCTACATAATATTTTAAGGCTCTCGAAATACGTTCATAATTGTAAGCAATTCTAGTTTTTTTTTGTAATTCTTGGATGAGTTTGCAGACAAACTGGTAAAAGGTGCAGAAATTCTAAATCTACAGTTGATCTTAGAATGATTTCTATTATCAAATAAAACAAAACCGGAAGTTCTATCTCTGACAGGAAGTGAGAACCGGAAGTTCAGGTTTTTTTGCTTTAGCAAGTTTATTTTCAGTTCGATTTTGACCGGATTTTCAGATTTGAAAACTTCAATGTATTTGTCAACTAACAATTATAGGTTTTATGCAATTAGGTTAAAAATTTTACCCACGATTTGCAATTCAATATTCAAGGGTCATCGGCAAAAATTTCAGACCGTGATTTCTCCTTTAATATAAATGGTAAAATTTTGAAACTTTACCAGTTGATAGGCGATATGTTTATAATTTTTGAAAAAATATGAAAAAAAAATTCCACTTCCGGTTTAGCCTCAAATGACGTAATTACGTAACTTCCGGTCTATAACTGCTAGGTGAAAAGTGAAAGCTGTTTTATAAATAACTTGTCAATAGTAATTGATTTGACTTAAATAATTAGGTCAAGCTGCCATATCGGCCGCCATTTTGAATTTTCGTTACAATTCTTAAAGGATATGTGAAAAGAAATATGAAAATCGTTGAATTTGATCAAAAGCATTTATTTTTAAAAGTAAACTAACATATCTATAAATTCCAACAAATTTTTTTTTTTCAAAAAACGTTTAGAGTAGAAAAAAAGGCTTTCAAAGTAGGCTTCTTTAGCATGAGTCGAACGTTAATGAGCTAGGCGATCACGTGACCGCATGACGTCAGAGATGCCCAACTAAAATAAAAACAAATGGAGAACTAAGCCTAGCTAATATTATTATAACCTTCGGGAGTTTAGCGCTTTAATTTCTGATCATATGTGGGCAATGGAGGATTTATCAGCTGGTATAGAGTCATTAGAAATTAAGCCATATCAATTCGAACCATTAAAACGCTCCATATCTGACGAAACTGCCAAGCTTTCAGACTCCCCCCAGTCGGATTCTTCCGATCCATCAGAACTTGACACAGATACGGAAGAAGAGGATGATCCCCGTCTTGGAAATACGACATGGTAGGCAAAAACTTTTCAGAAACTCTTTTAAATTGGCTCTCAACAATAAAATTGATCGGAAGAGGCCTTTGCTGATTCAAATTCGTAGTAGGCCTATAGGTTCTTTTTTTTTATCTTCATTACGACAGTTGCCGTTCAGTGCAGTGGCTAAAAACCACGTCGTGGTAAATATAATTAGGCTAGGCCTTGTTGCGATTTTCATAAAATTTTGAAGTTAGAAGAGTACAGTCGGCATTTTCATGGGTTGATTTTGATCTTGAATATTTGTAAAGAGCCTTCAGAAGTACCAGAAATGTAGGCCTACGTAAATTGCATCAGGCATATTCGAAATTTCTCCTTTGGCTTTACTGCCTTTAGGATAATTTGAATAGGCCTACTAGGCTACCGTTTTCACACCTAGCTGGCACTTTTAAAATCAAATCATTGTAATATTGCAGTGGAAATCTCGACTAGGCTTATATAGCGGGATAATTGCTAATAGTAATATAACTAACAGAAAACATTACTGTTTTCTGGGCCTCATCAGTGCAGTGCTGATACTAAACCGAGTTATCTGTACCATGGCATAGTCGATTTTTACGATTTTTTTTTTTATATTTATTGACTATTCTAGGGTCTGAGATCCTTGTTCTATCGTTTCAATCGGATTCGTGTCTCCCGAATCTGCTACGCACTTTTTGCCTATTTCCTCCCTTACGAATAAATGTCAGCAACAAATATGCACATAAATCTATACTCCAACCCTTTATGGCCATTTTCATATAATAAAATGTGGTCTTACCTTCACACAGACCACCCAATATACATTTTAAAACATTCATTTTAACACACGCCATCAAAACTCGAAAATGATTTCACTGTACAACATTGACATAACGTGGAGCCTCGTTTTGATTTTCAATGGAAATCTGCATTCAGGCGTGATAGGGACACTTTTAAAATGGTAGTGGACGGTCGTTGTGAAGGTAAGACCAATTTTTATTATATGAAAATGGCCATAAAGGGTTGGAGTATAGATTTATGTGCATATTTGTTGCTGACATCCATTCGTAAGGGAGGAAATAGGCAAAAAGTGCGTAGCCGATTCGGGAGACATGAATCCGACTGAAACGATAGCCTAGCTAGAGCAAGGATCTCTGACCCTAGAATAGGCCTAGTCAATAGGCCTAAATATAAAAATTCGTAAAAAATTGACAATACTATGCCACAGATAACTCGGATTAACTTAGCCCATGTACGTTCCTTTTACTTTATAAGATCTAGGCCTACTCATTTCTTCTTCAGTTCAATCTTCAACATTCGTAGGTGTAAGTCAGAATTTTGAAACTCACCTGCAACCTTTGCCTCTTGGCAAAAGCCCCTCCACCTTTTCGACGATCGCCTCTTTTGTTTTTTCTGGTCAATGCTGGCATGAGGCCTAAGTGGTTCACGAAAAATGGTTGGCACGGCACCTGCCTTGAGCTTTGGATTGGCGTTCACATATCCATATTGGGCTAGTAAGACTGGGTTCCGGTCATACGCATCGTCTGCAAAATGATCGGAACACAGCCTGGAATATTTAGTGGGGGAAAAATTCTTCCGCTTCAGTTTGACAATCCAAGTTTTCACAAGATGTTCATCTTTAGGAAAGCGGAACATATGAACACCAGAGCCCTTTCCTCCGCGATTATTACAGCCATAGGCCACACACTGCGGCATAACGTCAATGTAAACAATATGGCGGGTGAATTAGATTGGGCATCTCTGACGTCATTTACAAAAGGTCACGGAAACGACCTTTCATTTTTGCATATTTCAGACCTGTGTTTTTAAAAGGATTTTTAGCTATTTTAGAATTATTTCTAATTTTTTTTATTGGTTGCAATCGATAGATGAATGATTTTACTTTTCAAATAGGTGGTTTCAAGCCTTTTTTGAAAATCTCTTCACATATCCTTTAAATCCGAAATTCAGACACTACTGATAGACCGATTTTGATGAAATTTAGCACATAGATACAATGGATCATTATCTACCTTTTCTTGGAGACCGATTTTCAAATTTCGTATTTTCTTTCGAATTATTTAAATTTCGATTTTTTCAAAATTAGGTCACTTTAACGGGTACGGAAGGTGTGACCCACTTAATCTATGACCTTGAAAATTAGGTCAAATAATATTCAATATATTGTCTACGAGTAGATATTTTTTTTAATTTGGCTTACTTAAAAAATTCATAGAGATAAGTGTACTTAAATACAGCAAAAATTGATAATTTTCATATTTTCGCCATCATTTTCCGTTACGGAAGGTGTGACCTAATTATTTTATGACTTTGAAAACTAGGTCAAATGATATTCAATATATTGTCAAGATGTAGGTAATTGCAAATTTAGCCTACATAATATTTTAAGGCTCTCGAAATACGTTCATAATTGTAAGCAATTCTAGTTTGTTTTTGTTATTTTAGAGTTTTACAGTTACTTGTTATTTTAATTCATGTCATTGGTAAATATATTTGTTTTGTGGGTTTTTTATGATATAATACAGTAATAGCTAATCATTATGATTTTGAGATAGGCCTATTGAGAAAATCGATAAAAAAAATTCTATCAAATATATATATATATATATATATCTGTATGGTTTTGTAGGTGGATACTTTGATTAATATAATGAATTTATCAGATGTTACAGTTTTTTTTACAAATTTACAAAAATTGTTTTACAAAGTAATGTGCAATAAGTAAAATATAATATATATAGAAATGTCTTATTTATATTCTTTCTAGAGAATTGCTCACAACAGAACCTGGTGGTCCTATTAAAAGCGTGTTAAAAGATTTCTCAGCTAAAGTATGTTTGAAAGTATCTATGGAAATAAGAACTGAAGTGTTTTTAGACTTAAATGACCACTTTATGGAATCATCAAACTTCCCATACGAGGATGATCATGGCACCCAAATGTTGAAAGATATTTGTAACATATACACCAATGTGATACTGCATCATCATGAAAAGATTTTCAATGAACGCTATGTGAAAAATAATGAAAAATAAACTAAACAAAACAATTCTATTTTTGCATGAATAGAGAGGTAAAGTAATGTTTTGTTGGTTTTTATTTTTCCAGAATTCTACAGTTCATAAAAGGGATTGTGGCATGTAAAATAGTAGAGCAAAATTTGTGCTTAAATGGAGGAGATATACTCATGGTAGCCATGGGTTAGAGCTTGGAGTAATAATGGAGTCCAAGGGTTAGAGATTGATTTAGGAGAATAACGTGCAATGATATTGGTAACTGAATTAATTAATTCAGCTAATCTAAAAATTCACATTAAATTTTCTTCCTCTCATAACCATACCAGATACAAATAATAACTAGAATTGCTTACAATTATGAACGTATTTCGAGAGCCTTAAAATATTATGTAGGCTAAATTTGCAATTACCTACATCTAGACAATATATTGAATATCATTTGACCTAGTTTTCAAAGTCATAAAATAATTAGGTCACACCTTCCGTAACGGTTAATGATGGCGAAAATATGAAAATTATCAATTTTTGCTGTATTTAAGTACACTTATCTCTATGAATTTTTTAAGTAAGCCAAATTAAAAAATATCTACTCGTAGACAATATATTGAATATTATTTGACCTAATTTTCAAGGTCATAGATTAAGTGGGTCACACCTTCCGTACCCGTTAAAGTGACCTAATTTTGAAAAAATCGAAATTTAAATAATTCGAAAGAAAATACGAAATTTGAAAATCGGTCTACAAGAAAAGGTAGATAATGATCCATTGTATCTATGTGCTAAATTTCATCAAAATCGGTCTATCAGTAGTGTCTGAATTTCGGATTTAAGAATTGTAACGAAAATTCAAAATGGCGGCCGATATGGCAGCTTGACCTAATTATTTAGGTCAAATCAATTACTATTGACAAGTTATTTATAAAACAGCTTTCACTTTTCACCTAGCAGTTATAGACCGGAAGTTACGTAATTACGTCATTTGAGGCTAAACCGGAAGTGGAATTTTTTTTTCACATTTTTTCAAAAATTATAAACATATCGCCTATCAACTGGTAAAGTTTCAAAATTTTACCATTTATATTAAAGGAGAAATCACGGTCTGAAATTTTTGCCGATGACCCTTGAATATTGAATTGCAAATCGTGGGTAAAATATTTAACCTAATTGCATAAAACCTATAATTGTTAGTTGACAAATACATTGAAGTTTTCAAATCTGAAAATCCGGTCAAAATCGAACTGAAAATAAACTTGCTAAAGCAAAAAAACCTGAACTTCCGGTTCTCACTTCCTGTCAGAGATAGAACTTCCGGTTTTGTTTCATTTGATAATAGAAATCATTCTAAGATCAACTGTAGATTTAGAATTTCTGCACCTTTTACCAGTTTGTCTGCAAACTCATCCAAGAATTACAAAAAAACAAAAAAAAAAAAAAAAAAAATAAAATAATCCGAACGATTACAATACGTTTTCGCCAAAGTCGAAATACGTAATAACTATATTATCATCAATTTTTAATACAAACAACATACAAAATATTTCTTACATATTTTTGTACAAAAAAATAGACAAAGAAACAAGATAAAAATAATACAGGATATATTTATAATCAATGTGGCCAGAGAGTAGTATGCCGAGAATAGGCCGGGTGTCTGCTTTCATCCCCTTTATCATAGTCCATAATAATATAATGAAATTTTCTGGATCACTATAATCGTTCCTTTATAGTTAAACATTTCACCGCACCTCAAATTTGTCGATTTTACTGTAAATTCATTTCATTTTTTGTTGCCATGCAATATTTAGAAGATTTCCCGTCTTTGTTTACATAAATTAACTCCCGTCTCGGCGGCCATATTGGAAGCCCCATGACGTCTTCAATGTTTGTGACGTCGTATAAGTGTAGTGCGCTCTCTAGTTGTTCTATATAACTCTATGTTTATTGCTTAAATATTAACATTTCTACTACCACTCCCTTCAATGAACTAGTTAAACAAACTGGCGTTTATTTTCCAATAACTGTAGTTTGTCATGTGATACTATGACGTGATTGACGTCGTCAAGGCACCACATAATTACACAATCTAAGATTTGTGGCAAATTCAAGGGAACCGATCATAAAAAAGTGAAAATTGCGTTAATAAAAGTATCTGAATGTAAATATAAGAATTAAACGTTGGTCTCACTAGCATTATTGGTGTGTAAACGTAGTTGATCACGCCACAAACATACATAAATGACGAAGTCACGTGATTAACTACGTTTACACACCAATAATGCTAGTGAGACCAACGTTTAATCCTTAAATAATGACAATGATTACGCAAAATAATGTCATTCATTAATAAATTCTGGCGTCTTAAATAGCGTGTGACGTCAGAAAACGCCCTGTCAACGTAATTTCGACGGCAAGGGAAGACAACTCTAATATGAGATAAACTAGTTTATGGGAACCCCGCATAGAACATTCAGGAAAAATTAAGATTAAACGTAAGGTTTTTAAATAGGGTACGAAACATCTATTTAAGTGTTTGTGATAGAACTGTAATTTATTTTAAGAATTTCAGAATATTCACTTCGAGACTACCTTGATTGACAGCGACCTAGCTGTAAACAAACATGGCAGCCCCCATGGCGGCCATCTTTTTTCTCACTTTTTTTTTTACTACCAGTGGTTCAAAATTCTTCTGATGCATATTCATGTATACATGTTACCATAAGAGAGAGCTTCGCTCTCTCTTGTATACATGAATATGCATCAGAAGAACTTTGCACCACTGGTAGTAAAAAAAAAAGTTACAGGCTACACCAGCCAGCCCACACCAACCAGAGAGCCGATACACTTTTAAATCCTATTTGACATTTTTTTTGGTTATAAATCTCGACTAAACTTGTTGTAATGAAATGCTGTCATACTGTGTATTTATTATAAAGGTGTCATCCCATTTATTAATATTACTATTTTTCTTGGTTCGTAATCTGATACGATATTATGCAGGATAAATGGGGTTTAGCCGTGATCGAATTCGATTAACGTATAAAGGATATATACGACTATGATGTCGTAACTTTAGACAATTCTGTCATGTGATCTAATTTACATATAAGTTAAGATAAGTCTCTTGCAATTTGCCACATTAGCAAATTCCCAAAGATTCTAGACATTCCACAATCAAGCACATCAATATTACTCCCGAGGTACTTTTTTGTGTTCCTTTTTATACGCCCACATGAAATGGGGGGCGTATATTGTCGTCAACCATGTCCGTCCGTTTGTCGGTCCGCCCGTATGTCGGTCCGTCCGTCCGTACTTGCTTGTAAACAATCTAGAGGGCGCGATTCTTAATGGATTTTGATGAAACTTAATATGCGTGTTGATGATCATGCAAGGATGAACCCTATTGAAAATCAGCGAAATCGAAAAATATTTAGTAAGAGTTATAGCCCTTGTTCTTGAAAACGCGTTAAATTTTAGCTTGTAAACACTGCTAAAAGAACAATTCTTAATGGATTTTGATCAAACTTGACTTGAGTATTTGTTATCGACCAATGATGAACCTTATTGAAAATCATTTAAATCGAAAAATATGTAGTATCAGTTATTGCCCTTTTTTGAAAATGCGTTTAATTTTTTGCTTGTAAATACTCTACAAAGCACAATTATTGACCGATTTTGACAAAACTTGCTGAATTTCCTATTACAAATAAAAAATATTGAAATATATTTAATATGAATTATTGCCCTTGTTCTATAAAATGCGTTCGATCTGTGCCTTGTAAACACTCTACAAGTCACAAATCTTGAGCGATTTTGACGGAGCTTGGCATGAGTATTTGTAATCACCTTAGGATGAACACTATTGAAAATCAGATAAATAGAAAAATATTAAGTATCAATTATTGCCCTTGTTTTTGAAAACACGTCAAAATTTTAGCTGTAAACCCTCTGGAAGGCACAATGCTTTACAGATTTTGACAAAACTAGGCTTAAGTATTTGTTATCACCCAAGGATAAACCCTATTGAAATTTAAAATATCAAAATATATTTATTATGAATTATTGCCCTTGTTCTATCACCCAAGGATATGAACCCTGTTGAAAATAAGAAATATCACAAAATATTTAATATGAATTATTGCCCATGTTTTTAAAACGCGTTCAGTTTTTGGCTCGTAAACACTTGACAAGGCACAATTCCTTATGGATTTTGATGAATTTTGTTGAAATTGTTTGTTATCACCCTAGAGTGAACCATTTCAATAATCAAAAATACTGAAAAATATTAAATGATTAATTGCCATGTAATTAGGTATAATTCTTCACAGATTTTGATGAAATTCGTTGAAATTGTTTGTTATCACCCTAGAGTGAACCATTTCAATAATCAAAAATACTGAAAAATATTAAATGATTAATTGCCATGTAATTAGGTATAATTCTTGACAGATTTTGATGAATTTTGTTGAAATTGTTTGTTATCACCCAAGAGTGAACCATTTCAATAATCAAAAATACTGAAAAATATTGAATGAGTTATTAGGTATAATTCTTGACAGATTTTGATGAATTTCGTTGAAATTGTTTATTATCACCTAAGGATGATCCTATTGAAATAATGAAAAATATTTAATCAGTTATTGCCTTGTTTAAGGTATAATTCTTGACAAATTTAATGAAACTTAGTAATATTGTACATTTATCACCCTAGAAAAGAATATAATAATATTGTACATTTATCACCCTAGAAAAGAATATATTAATATTTTACATTTATCACTCTAGAAAAGAATATAATAATATTGTACATTTATCACTCTAGAAAAGAATATAATAATATTGTACATTTATCACCCTAGAAAAGAATATATTAATATTTTACATTTATCACTCTAGAAAAGAATATAATAATATTGTACATTTATCACCCTAGAAAAGAATATAATAATATTGTACATTTATCACCCTAGAAAAGAATAAAATAATATTGTACATTTATCACCCTAGAAAAGATATATAATTTGTACATTTATCACCCTAGAAAAGAATATAATAATATTGTACATTTATCACCCTAGAAAAGAATATAATAATATTGTACATTTATCACCCTAGAAAAGAATATAATAATATTGTACATTATCACCCTAGAAAAGAATATAATAATATTGTACATTTATCACCCTAGAAAAGAATATAATAATATTGTACATGTATCACTCTAGAAAACAATATAATATTGTACATTTATCACCCTAGAAAAGAATATTATAATATTGTACATTTATCACCCTAGAAAAGAATATAATGATATTGTACATTTATCACCCTAGAAAAGAATACAATAATATTGTACATTTATCACCCTAGAAAAGATAATATTAATTTGTACATTTATCACCCTAGAATAGAAGATATTAATATTGTACATTTATCACCCTAGAAAAGAATATAATAATATTGTACATTTATCACCCTAGAAAAGAATATATTAATATTGTACATTTATCACCCTAGAAAAGAATATAATAATATTGTACATTTATCATTCTAGAAAAGAATATAAAAATATTGTACATTTATCACCTAGAAAAGAATATAATAACATTGTACATTTATCACCCTAGAAAAGATAATATTAATTTGTACATTTATCACCCTAGAATAGAAGATATTAATATTGTACATTTATCACCCTAGAAAAGAATATATTAATATTGTACATTTATCACCCTAGAAAAGAATATAATAATATTGTACATTTATCATTCTAGAAAAGAAAATAATAATATTGTACATTTATCACCCTAGAAAAAAATATGATTGAAGGTTGAATCATTGCAGTGTGTTCTATCGAACACACTGCTTTGTTTTCGTAATTTTTAAAAATTATGATTTTGTAACGAGTAGTCTTCAGCAACTATAATAGTTACTACAACATTTTCAATGCCCTAGATATTCATTTTTGGTCTATTACTGGATGAATATAAATTGGAACGCTTTTGCTTAACCGGAAGTGCAAAATTAAAAACTGTTAAAAAATCAGAAAATTGGTCATTGAAGGCGCGTTTTTGCTTCAATTTTGCTCGGATCTTGCTCGAATATCTAATATGATAGCATTAAAAGAAATTCGAATTTGAAATTTCATAGCACACATTTTTGACCCGAATTTTGCCAATTTTGACCAAATTTTCTATTTTCTCGAGTATTTGTCCGATTGATTTGAAATTTATTGTGCTAAAACAGACCACAAAAGAAAGCAATTTCGCTCAAACAAACATTTTGCATCACTTCCGGTTTCCACAAAATAAAGGTACAAACTTCCGGTTAGCCCACTCATTAAGTATTCTGATTGTCACCAAAACTTATATTGATAGGTTTCTATCGATATGACTTAAAGAATGAAGGACACTTTTAGGGTAGGAATTGTTGACAGTTTGGCCGCAAAATTGATATGACCCACTTTTGTAAAAATCAAAATGGGGCCTTAGGGTTAAATCTGAGTTGTGTGATATGTATTACTGGTAACTACAGTCGATTGCGCAAAAAAGTATGGGAAGGAATTTTTGAATTTCGATTTTGCTTTTTTGCAATTTCCGGTTGAATTTTTTCGATAATTGTTAAAAGTTTCAAGGCTCATACCTTGTGACCTTGACCTTTGAAGACATCGAGGCCTGAATAAAAGATATACCCCTTGATCGAATCTATCCAATGGTATGTTCATTTTTGTTTTCCTAAGTTTACTTCCGGTTTTATAGCTCTCCGAAACTAGTCATAATACACGTTTTGTTATTAATATCAACCGTTTGATAAGGGAGGTAATTTGATCTTTGCGAAATACATAATAATTAAAAAAATAGTTATAATCTATTTAATCAAGCCAACTGAACATTATTCTAGTAATTTAAGAATATTGTTAACAAAATACTGCTTATAAAGGTTAGATTCAATAAATGTATTTCATATTTATTTTAAAAGATCTTTTTATTTTTACCACTCATAACTTTTACAAAAAACTGTGATATTGAATTAAGTCTGTTGGAAAGAATATACTGAATATGATCAATCCACTGCGTCTCTATCTATATAGATGGGAGAGCAGTGGGTTAACTCTCCTCTAGCTATAGGAAAATATCGGCTGATCAAAGGTTTGAGGCACAAGGAAGAACAACGTCCGAAATATTATTACTAATAACATGTTCAGTCAAAATATGCGGATTGGAGATTAAATACGTCTCGCTGATTTGACTCTGGACCTTTTCTATCCAAAGGGATAGAAAGTCAAAGTTAAGGGGGTTGACAACCTTTTCGTTCGAAGTGTATTTCAATCAAGAAACGTATTAAGTTTATATCCATTCTATTTGGCATTAAAAGAAACTCATCTAGTAAAAATTTTAGCTCAATCGCTCCAGTAGTTCGTCTGATATCCGTCCGTGAAAATAATCTATTTATAGAACAAAACGGGGTATTCCTCTATGTAGACGTACAAATTACGTTGTCAGTTGACATTTGTGATTACAACGTCATCGGCTAAATAAACATTCTCTACGTTTGCCGGTCAGTTATTACGTATTTCGACTTTGGCGAAAACGTATTGTAATCGTTCGGATTATTTTATTTTTTTTTTTTTTTTTTTTTGTAATTCTTGGATGAGTTTGCAGACAAACTGGTAAAAGGTGCAGAAATTCTAAATCTACAGTTGATCTTAGAATGATTTCAATTATCAAATAAAACAAAACCGGAAGTTCTATCTCTGACAGGAAGTGAGAACCGGAAGTTCAGGTTTTTTTGCTTTAGCAAGTTTATTTTCAGTTCGATTTTGACCGGATTTTCAGATTTGAAAACTTCAATGTATTTGTCAACTAACAATTATAGGTTTTATGCAATTAGGTTAAATATTTTACCCACGATTTGCAATTCAATATTCAAGGGTCATCGGCAAAAATTTCAGACCGTGATTTCTCCTTTAATATAATTGGTAAAATTTTGAAACTTTACCAGTTGATAGGCGATATGTTTATAATTTTTGAAAAAATGTGAAAAAAAAATTCCACTTCCGGTTTAGCCTCAAATGACGTAATTACCTAACTTCCGGTCTATAACTGCTAGGTGAAAAGTGAAAACTGTTTTATAAATAACTTGTCAATAGTAATTGATTTGACCTAAATAATTAGGTCAAGCTGCCATATCGGCCGCCATTTTGAATTTTCGTTACAATTCTTAAATCCGAAATTCAGACACTACTGATAGACCGATTTTGATGAAATTTAGCACATAGATACAATGGATCATTATCTACCTTTTCTTGGAGACCGATTTTCAAATTTCGTATTTTCTTTCGAATTATTTAAATTTCGATTTTTTCAAAATTAGGTCACTTTAACGGGTACGGAAGGTGTGACCCACTTAATCTATGACCTTGAAAATGAGGTCAAATAATATTCAATATATTGTCTACGAGTAGATATTTTTTAATTTGGCTTACTTAAAAAATTCATAGAGATAAGTGTACTTAAATACAGCAAAAATTGATAATTTTCATATTTTCGCCATTATTAACCGTTACGGAAGGTGTGACCTAATTATTTTATGACTTTGAAAACTAGGTAAAATGATATTTAATATATTGTCTAGAAATAGGTCATTGCAAATTTAGCCTACAAAATATTTTAAGGCTCTCGAAATACGTTCATAATTGTAAGCAATTCTAGTTGTTAATATCGGCACGCGAAGTAAGAGTTTGTGTATCGGGGGAATCCAGAAGTCACGTGATGTCCCATGAATCTTTACGTCACATGTAAACAAAGAAAATTTTATGATTGGTGGGTGGAAGGGTTTTGACATGTGCTAATCCATTGATTTAGCACTCCAATTGTGTGGATATCGGTGCATATCGATGCCTAAAAGGTGCTTAAAGATTTCTACAGCATGAAAGACAATCTTTTAACAACATGGTCGTTAATTACGTAAGGTTTACATGTGTTTGCAAAATGTTGAAAAAAAATGCCATTTTTCCAAAAGCATATCTCGCTTACAATTTATCCGATTTTTCCAAACTTTGGCTTCAGCTAAAGCTTACGATGTCCTCTATAACTTTACGTTGGATTTTTTTAATAAAATGAATAGTTTTTTAAAAATTCAATTTTTCGTAAATGCACTAGCAAAATTTTGATTTCTATCAATATCTTGAAAACAAAAGAAAATTTTCCAAAAAGCCAACGTAATTTTGTAGAGATACATGTAGACTTGCGTTGTGCAAAATTTCAACCTTCTATATTAAATAGCCTAGTAGATATGCTAATTTTAAGGGAATAATTGACGTTTTTTTCGTTCATCTTTCATACCCTATTTCTTAAAGTTGAAATGTCATAAAGAAATAAATTTTATATTTTTGGATAGCTGAAAGTCCCCTTTTTCCATTGATATTTAAATATTTCAGATAGGTGGAAAAGAAGTGGTTGAAATCGTCTATTTTTTGTACATAGGTTTAGGGTTGTCAACCCCCTTAATGCCATAATTTGATCTCCCACATATTACATTTTTAATAATATTACAAGAATATTGTAAATATTAACAAAATACTAATTTTAAAGGTTATTCAATCCGATGCTTATCTCCATTTTTTCGACCATTTGAAAATTGTGATTTTTAAACAGCTCTGTCAAAAATGACAGAAATAGCCTTTATTCATGAAATGAACTTGATTTGCTCTTTCCAATGATGTATAACAATAGCTATTTTGATCATCATTGCGACTTTGTATTTATTTAGTTCACATTTACATACCGAATGTTATTTTGTTTTTCACTCTGGATTCAAAATGCAACCTCTCACCAATGTTAATATTCGCATGCACACTGCTCAGTACCGTTCCTACGGTTCTTGTTTTTTATTTATAATCAATGCTGCCGGTGGGCGTATATTACCTTGCCTGGCAAGCTATCTTTAAAGCAGTAGGGCAGAAAATAGACAAATTTTGACATTTTATACTTAAATAAATATAACCAAATTAAAGTTAATTTTTATTCATATCCATATAAAGATAAAATTTACATAAAACAGTTTCAGATTTTTACATGCTTATTTATAAAATGTTCATTTGACTTTTTTTTCTTTAAAAGGCCAATATAAATACATTCTGATTATTTAACTTATTTAAAAACTAAAATTGTTTTTTAACAAATTGAGAATGTGTGAAGTATGTTGACAGATGTGCATATTACATATTTTGGTATTCTCCTCTAGATGTATTAGTGACCACTAACAGCTCTAGATATATTAGTGACCACTAACAGCTCTAGATATATTAGTGACCACTGACAGCTCTAGATATATTAGTGACCACTAACAGCTCTAGATATATTAGTGACCACTAACAGCTCTAGATATATTAGTGACCACTGACAGCTCTAGATATATTAGTGACCACTGACAGCTCTAGATATATTAGTGACCACTAACAGCTCTATGTATATTAGTGACCACTGACAGGTCTAGATATATTAGTGACCGCTAACAGCTCTAGATATATAAGTGACCACTGACAGCTCTAGGTATATAAGTGACCACTGACAGCTCTAGATATATTAGTGACCACTGACATCTCTAGGTATATAAGTGATCACTGACAGCTCTAGGTATATTAATGATCACTGACAGCTCTAGATATATTAGTGATCACTGACAGCCCTAGATATATTAGTGATCACTGACAGCTCTAGGAATATTAGTGACCACTGACAGCTCTAGATATATTAGTGACCACTTACAGCTCTAGGTATATTAGTGATCACTGACAGCTCTAGATATATTAGTGATTACTGACAGCTCTAGATATATTAGTGACCACTGACAGCTCAACATATATTAGTGACCACTAACAGCTCTAGATATATTAGTGACCACTAACAGCTCTAGATGTATTAGTGACCACTAACAGCTCTATGTATATTAGTGACCACTGACAGCTCTAGATATATTAGTGACCACTGACAGCTCTAGATATATTAGTGACCACTGACAGCTCTAGGTATATTAGTAATTACTGACAGCTCTAGATATATTAGTGACCACTGACAGCTCTAGATATATTAGTGACCACTGACAGCTCTAGATATATTAGTGACCACTGACAGCTCTAGGTATATAAGTGACCACTTAAAGCTCTAGATATATTAGTGACCACTAACAGCTCCAGATATATTAGTGATTACTGACAGCTCTAGGTATATAAGTGACCACTAACAGCTCTAGATATATTAGTGATTACTGACAGCTCTAGGTATATAAGTGACCACTTACAGCTCTAGATATATTAGTGACCACTAACAGCTCTAGGTATATAAGTGACCACTTACAGCTCTAGATATATTAGTGACCACTAACAGCTCTAGATATATTAGTGATTACTGACAGCTCTAGATATATTAGTGACCACTAACATCTCTAGATATATTAGTGATTACTGACAGCTCTAGGAATATTAGTGACCACTAACAGCTCTAGATATATTAGTGATCACTGACAGCTCTAGGAATATTAGTGACCACTAACAGCTCTAGGTATATTAGTGACCACTCACAGCTCTAGGTATATTAGTGACCACTAACAGCTCTAGGTATATTAGTGACCACTAACAGCTCTAGATATATTAGTGATTACTGACAGCTCTAGGTATATAAGTGACCACTAACAGCTCTAGATATATTAGTGATCACTGACAGCTCTAGGAATATTAGTGACCACTAACAGCTCTAGGTATATTAGTGACCACTAACAGCTCTAGGTATATAAGTGACCACTTACAGCTCTAGATATATTAGTGACCACTAACATCTCTAGATATATTAGTGATTACTGACAGCTCTAGGTATATTAGTGACCACTAACAGCTCTAGATATATTAGTGATTACTGACACTAATGAACTATTTTCCTTGTTGAATTTTACACCAACCTTTGTAAAACAGCAGCTTAAAATAAATCAAAGTAAAAAAGAAATACCAAAATATGTCTAATGAATTAAAAGTAAAAAATATGAAAAAAATAAAAATTGCAATTACACATGATATGTTAACATTATTATAACAAAACTAGGGATGTCGTTTTCTGGAAATTTTAAATGATCCAGGGGCCCATTTCTCAAAAAATCTTACGATCAATCGTAAGGCAATTTTTATCGTAAGACTATGGTGACACTTAAGATAGCCTTTGAGAAACACACGTAATCGCAAACGTAAGACAATCGTAAATTTTGTCTTAGGTCGTAAGTCGTACGATTTTATGAGAAACGGGCCCCTGGATCTTACTTTGGTTCTTTGGTTAAAATTTTACAAAAAATATTAGAATCTGAACATTTTTCAAGCATTAATTCATTTAGCTTGGCCCGGTGTTGCTTAAAAACATATAAGTACATATTGAAAACAAAAAGACAAGATATGCTAGATGTATTTTTACAGGAAATGGTACTTGTGGGACAGAAAACGACAGTCCTTCTTAACACTGTTCAAGGGTATAAAATAAAATGGAGAACTTCCCTGTAACCATTGCAATATAAAAACATAAATACTAGAATAAATAAGGTTTAAAAAACATAATATTCTTCAAAAACCCACATTTTCAACAATTTCTGGGCCCAATAACCTTAATTTGAAACATCCTTCATAGTTAAATAGTCCTTCCTGTCTTCATTCAAAATCATTACTAGGGCCCCTAAAGATTCACAGAACATACTTTGTCACTAATTGCTACCATCTCATACTAATTGACCTCAGTATGGTCAAATGAAAACGAAAGTTACTAATGAATATACACAGCAGATTAAAAGCAGATGAGAATGGTTGCTATGGCAATAATATTTCCATGGGGATGAATTAATAATGCTCTTCTCTAAAAGCTGAAAAAGAAAAAATAATTCATAATCATCATGTATTAAAAAAAGCATTTGAAGGTCCAAAATAAAGTTGACAAGATGGGATCCCTATATAAAAATGTTTGGGAAAACTGCTGAGTTGGTACTTTAAAGATCGTAGCAATTGATCATCCTACCAGTTTTAGATAAAATGTTACTAACATGGACATCCCACTGACATTTTTTTAACCCTAAATGTTTGTGAAAAGAAACTTTTTAGATAAGTGTATTATCTATGTTTAAGGTAGAGAAAAGGGCCAGTGATGTGACCCTACTAATAAAATAGAGAAAAGGGCCAGTGATGTGACCCTACTAATAAAATTCATTGATGCCCTTCGGTGCCATGGACTTGAGTTGATGGATCTAATCCAATTCAAAAGTGCGTCTGTGGTCAGTGGTCGTTCCCAGATCGGGATTCCTAGATATTAAGGATAAGACTTGCACACTAAAATCTTTGTGTGAGTGACCACGTAAATAAAAATGTTTCCCGACGTAATCTGATATCCGCTAAATGTTCAGTAATTTTCCGTAGAAAAGAAACACAAATGACATGCCTCCACGCCATTGTCATAACGTCTTGGCAACCAACAACAGTAACTTGGCAACAGTTGCGCTTTCACTGAGGTCCACCATGAAGCGCCTCCATCCACCATAGGATATAAATACAAGGAAGGCGGTCCAGTAGCAACAGCCTCCCTGAAGAGTACAACGTGTACGAAACGCGTCGGAGAGAAACACGGAATTAATTTTTTTAAGTTTAAAGCTGGTAATATTGGGTTTAGTAGTTAGTGCAAGTGATTCTGTTTTTAAGGGAATCAAGGACACCAGCCAGGTTTTTGCCCAGGTATTGAATCATCTATTTCTACAAAAGTTTTCAAAAATTTAATTAATATGTTGATTGAATTGTTCTTTTTCTAATGCTATTACTCATCCATGGTTTGTCTTTAGGAATAATAATTTCTATCTTTTTTTAATAACAAATATTTTATTCATACAGGTATGAAAAGGATTGGGGAACAGGCAAACGTCCATATAACCCCTCCTAGTACACAATTTTCATATGTACAATACATTACCTTTGAATAAATGACCATTTCGACGAAGACGGCAGTGATTAATATGATTTTTTCGATTGCCAAGTTGTAAATTTCAAGGTGGAATCGTATAAGATGATTTTTAAGATATTTGAAAGAGAAAATTGTTTTTTGAAAATCTGGTAGTTTATTATTATTTTTATTATTGTTGTTATTATTATTATTATTATTATCATCATTATTTATTATTTATTATTATTATTATTATTATTATTATTATTATTATTATCATCATTATTATCATCATTATCATCATCATCATCATCAATCATCATCATCATCATCATCATTATTATCATTATTATTATTATTATTATCATTATTATTATTATTATTATTATTATTATTATTATTATCATTATTATTATTATCATTATCATTATTATTGCAGTGCGTTCTATCGAACGCACTGCTTTGTTTTGCAAATGACTATTTTTTTTTTTTTTTTTTTTTCGCTTTCTGGTCAGAACGCACAGCCAAAACTGTGCATGTCACATATCAGTTGACATGATCATCTCTCACACATTGCATGTCCGTACTAGGTGAATGTAAAATGACGAATTTTCGTCACACCGGAAGTGACTTAGGGCGTCACTTTTAAAAAGGACCATTGCAATTGTCAATAGCATTCTGTATTCATTTCCATCGCACTTTCAGCTTTGTTCATCATTTTGAACAAAAGGTCAAAAGATAGCACTTTAAAAAATTTCAGATTTTGACTTTTGTCGCTGACTTTTTTAATTTAAATTTTTGTGTTTTTTTCAACTTCTACAGTTTTATTTCGATCAAATTGAAAACTTACAAGTAGATAGACATTTTTATTGCGAACAAAATTCATTTTTTAAAATTTCGATATCACTTCCGGTTTTGACGTCATTTGCTTCTAAAGTTGAAATTTCAACTTCCGGAATTTAACAGATATTTGAAAATTTCTTTCAGACATATGGTATTAGCTATAAAAGAAGAATTATACATTAATAAAATTTGTCCCAGATTCATCGGATCAGCCGCCATCTTGATATGCCTAATTTCTCTATAAAAGTACTTTTTGGGATCAGGGTTTTTTCCGATTTGTATTATTTTCATGTATTTTTTATCATTGACTGATTCCTCACAATCGTGTGGGAGTCGATTTTTGAATTTCGATTTCAAATTTTAGTTATTTCCGGTTGAATTTTTGAAAAAACTACCAAATCTGTCAAGACTCACATCTTGTGACCTTGACCTTTTGTGACCTTGTGACCTGCACCAATGTTGTTGCATTTTGTGAGATCTATCCAAATATACCAACATCGCTGACGTGCAACATAAACCTTTCATTCTACAGCCATTTGAAAATCGCGAATTTTAACTTTGAAGAGCTCTGTCACGTGACCTAATGATCATATGACAATATGGCCTGTGTATTCTTAATGTGCGTCATCTCACCTTTCTAAACCTATATTACACTTGATATTTTGATCAAAATTGCGACTTTTGAAATTTGAAAATTTTGGATTGCTTTCTATAGTAACTGTGCGTAAATTTAAGGTGTCCTTTTTGTGGGACTTTGCTACCGCATAGTCCCAGTTTGTTTTCGGTTTGTCAATTCTTTTTTTTTTTTTTTTTTTTTTTCGAAATTTACACAGGGCACACAGCCTAGGCTGCTATAGTTGCAGCAATTTCACAACTTCTCTACACCTTCTGTTGTGGCGACGTTTCTATTAAATATAAATTGGAACATTTTTGCAAAACCGGAAGTGCTGCATTGCAACATGCCTAAAAAGTCGGTCAGTGGCTCTAGAAGTCGCATTTTTGGATCGATTTTCGTCGGGTTTGCATTTTTAGAAACTTGAAATAATTTCCAACAAGATAGCAGTTAAAAAATTTCGAAATTCGAAAATTCGTAGCACACATTTTTTTGCCGTATTTTGCACATTTTTGCAACTTTGCTATTTTAAGACCGATTGATCTGAAAATTTGGGTGCCTTCAAGTGCCATGAATTTAAAAACATTGGCAGAGTCAAAATTTTTGCTTCATTTCCGGTTTCAGCGTAAAAAGGGTTTAAACTTCCGGTTGACCTACTTGTGCTGTAATTGATGTATCGCAACAATTTTTATGTCAATCTTAATTAAATTAGAAGACAAAAAAACGAAGAAGAAAAAATCCAGACCGGAAGTGAAACTTTGGCCGCCATCTTGAAATGTCACTTTTTTGTAAAACTCAAAATGGGGCCTCAGGGTTATGTCTAATTTCCGCGATGTTTACATTTCCTGTAGCTTTAGTCGATTTTGAAAAAAAACTGTGGGAGCCGATTTTTTAATTTCGCTTTTGCAATTTTGCAACATCCGGTTGAATTTTTTCGAAGTTTGAGGGCTTATTTCTCGTGACCTTGACCTTTAGTAGGTCAAAGGTCATTGACATTGGCTATTAGTTGACACTTTGACCTTTGACCTCAGACATCAACTTCCGGTTTTATAGCTGCCTGAAAACAGCAAAATTCGCAACTTTGGACTGCTCTAGAGCGTGACCTAATTAATTTAGAGTGTTATTTTTTTCAGATTCTTAAGGTACTTTTTAACCTCTTTCCAACAATGTATAACAAAATTTTTTAAAATGAAAATTGAATTTTTTGATTTTTGAAAATAAAGGTACATTTTGCAGTATTTTCGCTTTTTGAAATGTATGTGTGTATATCTCGTGATCCATTAGATGTACAAGCTTCAAATTTGTACCGTGAAAATACATTTAGAATGTGATTAGATTCACGCCAAAAAAAATGAGATGGGCGTGGCACATCCGGGTAAACTTCCAATTTGCCATTTATATGGGTCAGCGAATTACGTCTGTAGGAAATAATGTTTTTCAAAAAAGTACTTTGCACACGGATACCTCGTTGCTTTGGCCACTTTCTCCAAGAAAATCAGATGTTTCGGCCTGTTTGTTGCAATTTGCGACGTTAGCAAAGTCCCACTCTGTACCACAAGTGGCTCTAGTTTTTAACTCCTTTCCAACTTCTACAATTTTAATTCGATCGATCTGAAAACTTACAAGTAGATAGACATTTTAATTGCAACCAAAAATCTATTTTCAAAATTTCGATATCACTTTCGGTTTTGACGTCATTTGCTTCTAAAGTTGAAATTTTAACTTTTGGAATTTAACAGATATTTGAAATTTTTTTTCGGATATATGATATTAGTAATAAAAGAAGAATTATGCATTAATAAATTTGTCCCAGAATCATCGGATCAGCCGCCATCTTGATATTTGCTAATTTCTCTATAAAAGTACTTTATGGCATGAGGTTTTTTCCTATTTGAAATATTTCCATGTGTTTATTATCATTGAACAATTCCTCACAATTGTGTGAGAGTCGATTTTTGAATTTCGATTTCAATTTTTAGTTATTTCCGGTTGATTTTTTGAAAAAAACCTTCCCAAACTGTCAAGGCTCATATCTTGTGACCTATGCATTTTGTGACCTTGTGACCTGCACACAAGTTGTTGCTCTTTATGAGATCTATCCAAATATGTCACCATTGTGGACGTGCAACATCAACCCTTCATTCTACAGCCATTTGAAAATCGCGAATTTTAACTTTGAAAACTCTGTCACGTGACCTAATTAACATACGACATAATTTCTTGTATATTCTTAATGTGTGTCATCTCACCCTTCTAAACATATATATCACACTTTATATTTTGATCAAAATTGTTTCCTTTGAAATTTGAAAATTTTAGATTGCTTTCTATAGTAACAGTGCGTAATTTGGCGATGTCTATTTACCACCGACATTTTTAAAAAGACAAAAAGATCGTAATTGCTTGAAAATTTGAATATTCACCATTGTGCAGGTCATAATGGATATAACAATATTTTGTGGATGGGCGTGGCAAATCCGCGTGAGATTAACATTTATTTAACTTCGTTGGATTTGGTACCGTGCCCAATGTATTCATATCACCGTAACTGCAGTATGTCCATCGTTCATTTCTTAAATATAATATCGAATCAAATGCCATCTTGAAATGTCCTATTTTTTTTTAGAAAGTGTCATGGTGAATAATTGCCCACGCGTTGTCTGGGGATTTTATTTCAGGTAACGATTCACCCCTGTGTCAAATGTGAGACGCACTGCGTTAGTACCGTCCACGGTTCTAGTTATTATTATTATCATTATCATTATTATTATTATTATTATTATTATTATTATTATTCCATTCTCTGATTGTTCAGGGTAAGGATATATGGCAAATTATTGTTTTCCTAAGATTGTAGTTGGTATTCCTGATGGGAAGGAGGTCTGATAAATAGCTAGGAGTAAGATTACATGTATTTAGAATTTTGAACTTTAAAAACCTTCCCCATAAAAAAATTTGCATATATTTCTGAGTGCATCTAACTAGATGTGTGAGGTATGTTAAGTTTAACTATTCTTATTAATTCAGATGTAGAGTTTCTAATTTCAGTTACATCAACAAAAATGATATATAGCTGTAACATGTCAACTACAGTTAGTTAATGAGAGGTAGTTTATTTCTAAATCTTTGACAGATTGTATGAACTGTAGATGCATCCAGGGGTAAAAATAGTCCGGAAACTGACCGATCTTGGTCAAACAGGCATAGTTTCAATTATTTTCATAGCTTCCTTTACTAAATATTTTGTATTCGCGACCTTTTTATGTATTTTGAATCAGTTATTATTCAATTTCATAATAGATCTAATTAATTTACATGTGTAATCCCATCATTAGGGTTGAGCTAATGGAGGACATGTGCAGCCCCATTATTAGGGTTGAGCTAATGGAGGACATGTGCAGCCCCATCAATTTAAGGGGTTGAGCTTTTTAATTTGGTAAAAGGGCATGTGCAGCCCCATCATTAGGGTTGATCTAATGGAGGACATGTGCAGCCCCATCATTAGGGTTGAGCTAATGGAAGACATGTGCAGCCCCATCATTAGGGTTGAGCTAATGGAGGACATGTGCAGTCCCATCATTAGGGTTGAGCTAATGGAGGACATGTGCAGCCCCATTATTAGGGTTGAGCTAATGATGGACATGTGCAGCCCTATCATTAGTGTTGAGCTAATGGAGGACATGTGCAGCCCCATTA
Organism: Nipponacmea schrenckii; assembly: GCA_030562195.1. Taxonomy (NCBI): domain Eukaryota; kingdom Metazoa; phylum Mollusca; class Gastropoda; family Lottiidae; genus Nipponacmea; species Nipponacmea schrenckii. The sequence continues at coordinate 988,682 of JAUJPP010000005.1, read as the reverse complement.
TTAGGATTGAGCTAATGATGGACATGTGCATCCCCATCATTAGGATTGATCTATTGGAGGACATGTGCATTCCCATCATTAGGGTTGAGCTAACGGAAGGACATGTGCAGCCCCATCATTAGGGTTGAGTAATGGAGGACATGTGCAGCCCCATCATTAGGGTTGAGTTAATGGAGGAAATCTGCAGTCCTATCATTAGGGTTGAGCTAATGGAGGACATGTGCAGTCCTATCATTAGGGTTGAGCTAATGGAGGACATGTGCAGCCCCACCATTAGGGTTGATCAAATGGAGGACATGTGCAGCCCCACCATTAGGGTTGAGCAAATGGAGGACATGTGCAGTCCTATCATTAGGGTTGAGATAATGGAGGACATGTGCAGCCCCATCATTAGGGTTGAGCTAATGGAGGACATGTGCAGCCCCATCATTAGGGTTGATCTTATGGAGGACATGTGCAGCCCCATCATTAGGGTTGAGCTAATGGAGGACATGTGCAGTCCCATCATTAGGGTTGAGATAATGGATGACATGTGCTGCCCCATCATTAGGGTTGAGCTTATGGAGGACATGTGCAGCCCCATCATTAGGGTTGATCTTATGGAGGACATGTGCAGCCCCACCATTAGGGTTGATCTTATGGAGGACATGTGCAGCCCCATCATTAGGGTTGAGCTAATGGAGGACATGTGCAGTCCCATCATTAGGGTTGAGATAATGGATGACATGTGCAGCCCCACCATTAGGGTTGATCTTATGGAGGACATGTGCAGCCCCATCATTAGGGTTGATCTTATGGAGGACATGTGCAGCCCCACCATTAGGGTTGATCTTATGGAGGACATGTGCAGCCCCATCATTAGGGTTGATCTTATGGAGGACATGTGCAGCCCCACCATTAGGGTTGAGCAAATGGAGGACATGTGCAGTCCTATCATTAGGGTTGAGATAATGGAGGACATGTGCAGCCCCATTATAACCTAGTTCACGACTTTTTTTGTGCTTAAACTTAAGCTTGGGTTTAGACGACCTTTCAAATTTGGGTTTAAACTACTTTCCAGTTGGGGTTTAGACCACCTTTCAATTTTTGGTTTAGACAACCTTTCAAGTTTGGTTTAGACCACCTTTCCAGTTGGGGTTTAGACCACCTTTCCAGTTGGGGTTTAGACCACCTTTCCAGTTTGGGTTTAGACCACCTTTCCAGTTTGGGTTTAGACCACCTTTCCAGTTTGGGTTTAGACCGCCTTTCCAGTTGGGGTTTAGACCACCTTTCCAGTTTGGGTTTAGACCACCTTTCCAGTTTGGGTTTAGACCACCTTTCCAGTTGGGGTTTAGACCACCTTTCAATTTTGGGGTTTAGACCACCTTTCCAGTTGGGGTTTAGACCACCTTTCAATTTTGGGGTTTAGACCACCTTTCCAGTTGGGGTTTAGACCACCTTTCCAGTTGGGGTTTAGACCACCTTTCCAGTTTGGGTTTAGACCACCTTTCCAGTTTGGGTTTAGACCACCTTTCCAGTTTGGGTTTAGACCGCCTTTCCAGTTGGGGTTTAGACCACCTTTCCAGTTTGGGTTTAGACCACCTTTCCAGTTGGGGTTTAGACCACCTTTCAATTTTGGGGTTTAGACCACCTTTCCAGTTGGGGTTTAGACCACCTTTCAATTTTGGGGTTTAGACCACCTTTCCAGTTGGGGTTTAGACCACCTTTCAATTTTGGGGTTTAGACCACCTTTCCAGTTGGGGTTTAGACCACCTTTCCAGTTGGGGTTTAGACCACCTTTCCAGTTTGTTGATATGGCTTTAGATTTGATAAGTCAGATATGTTGAGCAAGAATCTTTCTCAGTTTGTAAGTATATTCCTATGTTCACACTTGGTAATTAAGAAATAAGCTGATATAAATTATACATACCTATCGTCCATCATCCAGTTTCATTTCGTAAATCTGTTGTTTTTTAACCTCCACCTAAAATACAGTAGTGTATTTTAAATTATCTCTCTTGCAAACTACATCTTATACATTGATAGCCACTATATCACAAAGGGTTGTGTTGGGATATACAGAAAATTATAGCCCTCCATAGATAAACAGTAAACCTTATTGAATATTTTGTCATGACTCTGATTTAATAATATACAACACCAAGATCTCTATTGAATTTACCAAATTCTGTGACATGTAAAAGGTAGCTATGGCAGTAAATGTAAAAACTATTTTGACATAGTGATGATGCAAGAAATCATGGCAAATCTAATATTAAATTTCACTATAAAATGTTGCTATTAGCTACTGCTTGGGTTGTATCCTAATAGACCACTTAAAGATGGGTTCCCTCATTATTAGAGCCAAAGTAAGCTTACTAATTGATTAATTGGGGTTTCTAATGAATAATCCATGTATTCTCATGTTCAAAAGACCTATGTGGACGTAGAAATACTTTGGGAATGCATTTGATTCTAATCTGCTTTGAAACGCTTAATTTAGACTCCATGGTTGATCATGTGACCAAATGACGTCATATGAATGAAGGTGTATAAGAACTGATTTATATTTCATTATCATTATCTAAACATATTCAAAATAAGATATGGTGAGTTAAAAATTAGATAAAATTAATTCATAATGTTCTTACAAAATGATATATAAATATTTGAACGACATTTGAGACTTGATGTACATACCTATGGCAGTACCCGTCGAGGGAAATCCCGTCATAATTAGCCTCATTACGAGTTAATGAAGGACTTGTGGGACCATCTGGTATTTTTCCCAGTCATTAGAACACCTCTACTTTCTATTGATATAAGTATTACAGGTCCAATTATGGTATATATATATATACAAAAAAACGAAAGTAAACGAAACAACCCAACAAAATCAGAAGTAATCAAAAGCAGATCAAATAAACAAACCAATATCCCATGCAAACGCACAACGCAATAGATCTCCAAATCATGGCAAGTACATTACCAACGATAACGGAGATTGGACGCAAGTCTTCGGCAAAGGTCGCGGAAGAGGACGGGGTCAGAACAATAACCGAGGTGGAAGTACAAATAGAAGAACAACATCTCAAGGTAAAGTGACCTTTAATTCTTTTTTAGGGGTTGGACAGAACAACCAGCCCACCAGGATCGCATAACCTTGTACAAAAGACCGTCCCAATCAAATAGACCCGAAAATCATCAGCATTTCATCAAAGAAATTTAATAAAATTCAAATCGACTTGCTTTTGAGAGGATTTAAATTTACACCAAGGCCCACACCAAATACATCATTACTAAAATCGGACATTCAGAGCTTTTCAAGAAGACTCCGAATCAGAGAGTATTTTGGAAACGAAAATAAGAAAGATGATGGTTCATTAGTGAGAAACAAGTCAACTTTTACTTGAATATTTGTCCAGACTGAGACTCACCAGTACCTAAACTTGGAATCTTGTCATCCTGCTCATACTAAAAGAAATATTCCTTATTGTATGGCACGACACATATGCTTGATAGTAGAGGACGAACAGCTCCTTAAGTTGCGATTACAAGAATTGAAAACATATCTTCTACTAACAAAAATATCTGCTTCAATTAATTCAAGATGGTATCAATAGAGCTAGTAAATTAACTTTAGCCGAATTGAGAACACCAAAAGAACAACAAAACGAAGATGAAATTATTCCTTTCGTTACAACATACGATCCTTCGCTGCCAAATACGTTCAACATCATTAATCCTAATCTACCAAGCTACATCAAAGTAGCAACATGAACATCTTAGCAAAAACAGAAACGATTGTTAACAGCAGAAGGCAACCCAAAAATATGAAACGCCATCTGACAAGAGCAAAATTTGATATGCTGGCAAAAACACCTTTGGTATCTGTAGGTTCAAGATGTGGCGTATGTTCCAGAGAAGATTGTAATTATTTGGAGGTGGGCTATGAGAAATACTTTAATAACGGGAAAAAATTCACAGTAATTTATTGAATTACATGTATTAACTGTCACAAACACTATATCGATCAGACCGGGAACAGCATTTGTGAAAGAGTGCGTGTGCACAAATCGGGCAACCTCAATATAGACAGATTCCCCTTAGCGAACACTTAGATAGATGTGCTAATGGAAAATTTAAAATATTCCCGTTCTTCATTTGTCCTGGAAAAAACGGAAGAATATCGAAAGGAACTAGAGAAGAAATTTATCAAAGTGTTCGGCGGAAAATTAAATGCATTTTAGTACATGCTTCATAAACAATTGCGTCACAGCTTCCCCGTTACGACGTCCCTAGCGACATCACATATTTAGTCTTTAAAAGTCCCGTGAAGGATGAAAACGTTAGACTGAAAGATTCACCAAAAACTCTTCTTGTTATTGACTTTTTTATTTCTATATATATATGAAAATAAGGGAACCCTTCTTTTATATCACTGAATCATTTTCGATCAATAAAATTTGAGAACCTATTCTAAACAGAGAATGCTTAATATCCACAATTTTAGTACATTACTAATTTTTTTTCACAGCCAAATTCTTGGGAACATGACTGAGATTTCCTCCATCAACCAAAATCAAATGAAAACTATATTTTCTATGAGGGTAATCATGTAGGCGAGGCTTGTTTTAGCATGCAGGGCAGTGTCAGCAGTGCAACCCAAAGCTGCTTGATCAGAACAATGCAACAATCTCACAGTTTGAGTGGTGAAGAAGAATTAAAAAGGTATGGTGATACTCTGGACAGTTATCTTTGAGGACAATTTGCTATTTGTAATTTGGATTTGATATAAATATGCTGTGACACCAGTAAAATATGTTGTCAGAATGATGGATGGCCAAACAAACAAGATATTGAAACAAATTATAGAGGAAGGCTTGTAAACAAAGTGAAGAATGGTATTTATTATAAAGGAAGGCTGGTGAACAAAGTGTAGAATGGTATTTATTATAAAGGAAGGCTGGTAAAAAAAAGTGTAGAATGGTATTTATTATAAAGGAAGGCTGGTGAACAAAGTGTAGAATGGTATTTATAATAAAGGAAGGCTGGTGAACAAAGTGTAGAATGGTATTTATTATAAAGGAAGGCTGGTAAACAAAGTGTAGAATGGTATTTATTATAAAGGAAGGCTGGTAAACAAAGTGTAGAATGGTTTTTATTATAAAGGAAGGCTGGTAAACAAAGTTTAGAATGGTATTTATTATAAAGGAAGGCTGGTAAACAAAGTTTAGAATGGTATTTATTATAAAGGAAGGCTGGTTAACAAAGTGTAGAATGGTATTTATTATAAAAGGAAGGCTGGTAAACAAAGTGTAGAATGGTATTTATTTTAAAGGAAGGCTGGTAAACAAAGTGTAGAATGGTATTTATTATAAAGGAAGGCTGGTAAACAAAGTGTAGAATGGTATTTATTTTAAAGGAAGGCTGGTGAACAAAGTGTAGAATGGTATTTATTAAAAAGGGAAGGCTGGTAAACAAAGTTTAGAATGGTATTTATTATAAAGGAAGGCTGGTAAACAAAGTGTAGAATGGTATTTATTTTAAAGGAAGGCTGGTAAACAAAGTTTAGAATGGTATTTATTATAAAGGAAGGCTGGTAAACAAAGTTTAGAATGGTATTTATTAAAAAAGGAAGGCTGGTAAACAAAGTTTAGAATGGTATTTATTAAAAAAGGAAGGCTGGTAAACAAAGTTTAGAATGGTATTTATTATAAAGGAAGGCTGGTAAACAAAGTGTAGAATGGTATTTATTATAAAGGAAGGCTGGTAAACAAAGTTTAGAATGGTATTTATTATAAAGGAAGGCTGGTAAACAAAGTTTAGAATGGTATTTATTAAAAAAGGAAGGCTGGTAAACAAAGTGTAGAATGGTATTTATTATAAAGGAAGGCTGGTAAACAAAGTGTAGAATGGTATTTATTATAAAGGAAGGCTGGTAAACAAAGTTTAGAATGGTATTTATTATAAAGGAAGGCTGGTAAACAAAGTGTAGAATGGTATTTATTATAAAGGAAGGCTGGTTAACAAAGTGTAGAATGGTATTTATTATAAAGGAAGGCTGGTAAACAAAGTGTAGAATGGTATTTATTATAAAGGAAGGCTGGTAAACAAAGTTTAGAATGGTATTTATTATAAAGGAAGCCTGGTAAACAAAGTGTAGAATGGTATTTATTATAAAGGAAGGCTGGTAAACAAAGTGTAGAATGGTATTTATTTGTAAAGGAAGGCTGGTAAACAAAGTGTAGAATGGTATTTATTATAAAGGAAGGCTGGTAAACAAAGTTTAGAATGGTATTTATTATAAAGGAAGGCTGGTAAACAAAGTGTAGAATGGTATTTATTTTAAAGGAAGGCTGGTAAACAAAGTGTAGTATGGTATTTATTAAAATAGGAAGGCTAGTAAACAAAGTGTAGAATGGTATTTATTATAAAGGAAGGCTGGTAAACAAAGTTTAGAATGGTATTTATTATAAAGGAAGGCTGGTAAACAAAGTTTAGAATGGTATTTATTATAAAAGAAGGCTGGTAAACAAAGTGTAGAATGGTATTTATTATAAAGGAAGGCTGGTAAACAAAGTGTAGAATGGTATTTATTATAAAGGAAGGCTGGTAAACAAAGTGTAGAATGGTATTTATTATAAAGGAAGGCTGGTAAACAAAGTGTAGAATGGTATTTATTATAAAGGAAGCCTGGTAAACAAAGTTTAGAATAGTATTTATTATAAAGGAAGGCTGGTAAACAAAGTGTAGAATGGTATTTATTATAAAGGAAGGCTGGTAAACAAAGTTTAGAATGGTATTTATTATAAAGGAAGGCTGGTAAACAAAGTTTAGAATGGTATTTATTAAAAAAGGAAGGCTGGTAAACAAAGTGTAGAATGGTATTTATTATAAAGGAAGGCTGGTAAACAAAGTTTAGAATGGTATTTATTATAAAGGAAGGCTGGTAAACAAAGTGTAGAATGGTATTTATTATAAAGGAAGGCTGGTAAACAAAGTTTAGAATGGTATTTATTATAAAGGAAGGCTGGTAAACAAAGTGTAGAATGGTATTTATTATAAAGGAAGGTTGGTAAACAAGGTGTAGAATGGTATGTATAATAAAGGAAGGCTGGTAAACAAAGTGTAGAATGGTATTTATTATAAAGGAAGGCTGGTAAACAAAGTTTAGAATGGTTTTTATAATAAAGGAAGGCTGGTAAACAAAGTTTAGAAGGGTATTTATAATAAAGGAAGGCTGGTAAACAAAGTGTAGAATGGTATTTATAATAAAGAAAGGCTGGTAAACAAAGTGTAGAATGGTATTTATTATAAAGGAAGGCTGGTAAACAAAGTTTAGAATGGTATTTATTATAAAGGAAGGCTGGTAAACAAAGTGTAGAATGGTATTTATTATAAAGGAAGGCTGGTAAACAAAGTGTAGAATGGTATGTATTATAAAGGAAGGCTGGTGAACAAAGTTTAGAATGGTATTTATTATAAAGAAAGGCTGGTAAACAAAGTGTAGAATGGTATTTATTATAAAGAAAGGCTGGTAAACAAAGTGTAGAATGGTATGTATTATAAAGGAAGGCTGGTGAACAAAGTGTAGAATGGTATTTGTTATAAAGGAAGGCTGGTAAACAAAGTTTAGAATGGTATTTATTATATAGGAAGCCTGGTAAAAAAAAGTGTAGAATGGTATTTATTATAAAAGAAGGCTGGTTAACAAAGTTTAGAATGGTATTTATTATAAAGGAAGGCTGGTAAACAAAGTGTAGAATGGTATTTATTAAAATAGGAAGGCTGGTAAAAAAAAAGTGTAGAATGGTATTTATTATAAAAGAAGGCTGGTTAACAAAGTTTAGAATGGTATTTATTATAAAGGAAGGCTGGTAAACAAAGTGTAGAATGGTATGTATTATAAAGGAAGGCTGGTAAACAAAGTGTAGAATGGTATTTATTTGTAAAGGAAGGCTGGTAAACAAAGTGTAGAATGGTATTTATTATAAAGGAAGGCTGGTAAACAAAGTGTAGAATGGTATTTATTATAAAGGAAGGCTGGTAAACAAAGTGTAGAATGGTATTTATTTTAAAGGAAGGCTGGTAAACAAAGTGTAGTATGGTATTTATTATATAGGAAGGCTGGTTAACAAAGTGTAGAATGGTATTTATTATAAAGGAAGGCTGGTAAACAAAGTGTAGAATGGTATTTATTAAAAAGGGTAAGGCTGGTAAACAAAGTGTAGAATGGTTTTTATTATAAAGGAAGGCTGGTAAACAAAGTGTAGAATGGTATTTATTATAAAGGAAGCCTGGTAAACAAAGTGTAGAATGGTATTTATTATAAAGGAAGGCTGGTAAACAAAGTGTAGAATGGTATTTATTATAAAGGAAGGCTGGTAAACAAAGTGTAGAATGGTATTTATAATAAAGGAAGCCTGGTAAACAAAGTGTAGTTTTGTTTTTTATCATACAGGAAGGCTGGTAAACAAAGTGTAGAATGGTTTTTATTATAAAGGAAGGCTGGTAAACAAAGTGTAGAATGGTATTTATTATAAAGGAAGGCTGGTAAACAAAGTGTAGAATGGTTTTTATTATAAAGGAAGGCTGGTAAACAAAGTGTAGAATGGTATTTATTATAAAGGAAGGCTGGTAAACAAAGTGTAGAATGGTATTTATTATAAAGGAAGGCTGGTAAACAAAGTGTAGAATGGTATTTATTATAAAGGAAGGCTGGTAAAAAAAGTGTAGAATGGTATCTATAATAAAGGAAGGCTGGTAAACAAAGTGTAGAATGGTATTTATTATAAAGGAAGGCTGGTAAACAAAGTGTAGAATGGTATTCATTATAAAGGAAGGCTGGTGAACAAAGTGTAGAATGGTATTTATAATAAAGGAAGGCTGGTGAACAAAGTGTAGAATGGTATTTATAATAAAGGAAGGCTGGTAAACAAAGTGTAGAATGGTATTTATTATAAAGGAAGGCTGGTAAACAAAGTTAAGAATGGTTTTTATAATAAAGGAAGCCTGGTAAACAAAGTGTAGAATGGTATTTATAATAAAGAAAGCCTGGTAAACAAAGTATAGAAGTGTATTTATTATAAAGGAAGCCTGGTAAACAAAGTGTAGAATGGTATTTATTATAAAGGAAGCCTGGTAAACAAAGTGTAGAATGGTATTTATTATAAAGGAAGCCTGGTAAACAAAGTGTAGAATGGTATTTATTATAAAGGAAGGCTGGTTAACAAAGTGTAGAATGGTATTTATTATAAAGGAAGGCTGGTAAACAAAGTGTAGAATGGTATTTATTATAAAGGAAGGCTGGTTAACAAAGTTTAGAATGGTATTTATTATAAAGGAAGGCTGGTAAACAAAGTGTAGAATGGTCTTTATTATAAAGGAAGGCTGGTAAACAAAGTGTAGAATGGTATTAATTATAAAGGAAGGCTGGTAAACAAAGTGTAGAATGGTATTTATTATAAAGGAAGGCTGGTAAAAAAGTGTAGAATGGTATTTATTATAAAGGAAGGCTGGTAAAAAAGTGTAGAATGGTATTTATAATAAAGGAAGGCTGGTAAACAAAGTGTAGAATGGTATTTATTATAAAGGAAGGCTAGTAAACAAAGTGTAGAATGGTATTTATTATAAAGGAAGGCTGGTTAGCAAAGTGTAGAATGGTATTTATTATAAAGGAAGGCTAGTAAACAAAGTGTAGAATGGTATTTATTATAAAGGAAGGCTGGTAAACAAAGTGTAGAATGGTATTTATTATAAAGGAAGGCTGGTAAACAAAGTGTAGAATGGTATTTATTTGTAAAGGAAGGCTGGTAAACAAAGTGTAGAATGGTATTTATTATAAAGGAAGGCTGGTAAACAAAGTGTAGAATGGTATTTATTTGTAAAGGAAGGCTAGTAAACAAAGTGTAGAATGGTATTTATTATAAAGGAAGGCTGGTAAACAAAGTGTAGAATGGTATTTATTATAAAGGAAGGCTGGTAAACAAAGTGTAGAATGGTATTTATTATAAAGGAAGGCTGGTAAAAAAAGTGTAGAATGGTATTTATTATAAAGGAAGGCTGGTAAACAAAGTGTAGAATGGTATTTATTATAAAGGAAGGCTGGTAAAAAAAGTGTAGAATGGTATTTATAATAAAGGAAGGCTGGTAAACAAAGTGTAGAATGGTATTTATTATAAAGGAAGGCTGGTAAACAAAGTGTAGAATGGTTTTTATTATAAAGGAAGGCTGGTAAACAAAGTGTAGAATGGTATTTATTATAAAGGAAGGCTAGTAAACAAAGTGTAGAATGGTATTTATTATAAAGGAAGGCTGGTAAACAAAGTGTAGAATGGTATTTATTATAAAGGAAGGCTGGTAAACAAAGTGTAGAATGGTATTTATTTGTAAAGGAAGGCTAGTAAACAAAGTGTAGAATGGTATTTATTATAAAGGAAGGCTGGTAAACAAAGTTAGAATGGTATTTATTATAAAGGAAGGCTGGTAAACAAAGTGTAGAATGGTATTTATTATAAAGGAAGGCTGGTAAACAAAGTGTAGAATGGTATTTATTATAAAGGAAGGCTGGTAAACAAAGTGTAGAATGGTATTTATTATAAAGGAAGGCTGGTAAACAAAGTGTAGAATGGTATTTATTATAAAGGAAGGCTGGTAAACAAAGTGTAGAATGGTATTATTATTTAAAGGAGCTGTAAACAATAAATGTATTTATTAAAAGGAAGGTGGTAACAAAGTTAGAATGGTATTTATTATAAGAAGCGTAAAAAAGTTAGAATGGTATTTATTAAGGAAGGCTGGTAAACAAAGTAGAATGGTATTTATTATAAAGGAAGGCTGGTAAACAAAGTTAGAATGGTATTTATTAAAGGAAGGCTGGTAAAAAGTAGAATGGTATTTATTATAAAGGAAGCTGGTAAACAAAGTTAGAATGTATTTATTATAAAGGAAGGCTGTACAAAGTGTAGAATGGTATTTATTATAAAGGAAGGCTGGTAAACAAAGTTAGAATGGTATTTATTATAAAGGAAGGCTGGTAAACAAAGTTTAGAATGGTATTTATTATAAGAAGGCTGGTAAACAAAGTTAGAATGGTTTTATTATAAAGGAAGCTGGTAAACAAAGTTAGAATGTATTTATTATAGGAAGGCTGTAAACAAAGTTAAATGGTATTTATTATAAAGGAAGGCTGGTAAACAAAGTTAGAATGGTATTTATTATAAAGGAGGCTGGTAAACAAAGTTAGAATGGTATTTATTATAAAGGAAGCTGGTAAACAAAGTGTAGAATGGTATTTATTATAAAGGAAGGCTGGTAAACAAAGTGTAGAATGGTATTTATTATAAGGAAGGCTGGTAAACAAAGTTAGAATGGTTTTATATAAAGAAGGCTGGTAAACAAAGTGTAGAATGGTATTTATTATAAAGAAGGCTGGTAAACAAAGTGTAGAATGGTATTTATTATAAAGGAAGGCTGGTAAACAAAGTGTAGAATGGTATTTATATAAAGGAAGGCTGGTAAACAAAGTTAGATGGTATTTATTATAAAGGAAGGCTGGTAAACAAAGTGTAGAATGGTATTTATTATAAAGAAGGCTGGTAAACAAAGTGTAGAATGGTATTTATTTAAAGGAAGGCTGGTAAACAAAGTTAGAATGGTATTTATTATAAAGGAAGGCTGGTAACAAAGTGTAGAATGGTATTTATATAAAGAAGGCTGGTAAACAAAGTGTAGAATGGTATTTATTTAAAGGAAGGCTGGTAAACAAAGTGTAGAATGGTATTTATTATAAAGGAAGGCTGTAAACAAAGTGTAGAATGGTATTTATTATAAAGGAAGGCTGGTAAACAAAGTTAGAATGGTATTTATTAAAGGAAGGCTGGTAAACAAAGTTAGAATGGTATTTATTATAAAGAAGGCTGGTAAACAAAGTTAGAATGGTATTTATTTAAAGGAAGGCTGGTAAAAAAGTGAGAATGGTATTTATTATAAAGAAGGCTGGTAAACAAAGTTAGAATGGTATTTATTATAAAGGAAGGCTGGTAAACAAAGTGAGAATGGTATTTATTATAAAGGAAGCTGGTAAACAAAGTTTAGAATGTATTTATTATAAAGGAAGGCTGGTAAAAAAGTTAGAATGGTATTTATTATAAGAAGGCTGGTAAACAAAGTTAGAATGGTATTTATTATAAAGGAAGCTGGTAAACAAAGTTAGAATGGTATTTATTATAAGGAAGGCTGGTAAACAAAGTGTAGAATGGTATTTATTATAAAGGAAGGCTGGTAAACAAAGTTTAGAATGGTATTTATTATAAAGGAAGGCTGGTAAACAAAGTTAGAATGGTATTTATTATAAAGGAAGGCTGGTAAACAAGTTAGAATGGTATTTATTATAAAGGAAGCTGGTAAACAAAGTGTAGAAGGTATTTATTATAAAGAAGGTGGTAAACAAAGTTAGAATGGTATTATTATAAAGGAAGGCTGGTAAACAAAGTGTAGAATGGTATTTATTATAAAGGAAGGCTGGTAAACAAAGTTAGATGGTTTTATATAAAGGAAGGCTGGTAAACAAAGTTAGAAGGTATTTATTATAAAGGAAGGCTGGTAACAAAGTTAGAATGGTATTTATTATAAAGAAGGCTGGTAAACAAAGTGTAGAATGGTATTATTATAAAGGAAGGCTGGTAAACAAGTTAGAAGGTATTTATTAAAGGAAGGCTGGTAAACAAAGTGTAGAATGGTATTTATTATAAAGGAAGGCTGGTAAACAAAGTTAGAATGGTATTTATTATAAAGAAGGCTGGTAACAAAGTTAGAATGGTATTTATTAAAGAAGGCTGGTAAACAAAGTGTAGAATGGTATTTATTATAAAGAAGGCTGGTAAACAAAGTGTAGAATGGTATTATTATAAAGGAAGGCTGGTAACAAAGTTAGAATGGTATTTTTATAAAGAAGGCTGGTAAACAAAGTTTAGAATGGTATTTATTATAAAGAAGCTGGTAAAAAAGTGTAGAATGGTATTTATTATAAGAGGCTGGTAACAAAGTTAGAATGGATTTATTATAAAGGAAGGCTGGTAAACAAAGTGTAGAATGGTATTTATTATAAAGGAAGCTGGTAAAAAGTGTAGAAGGTATTTATTATAAAGGAAGGCTGGTAAACAAAGTTAGAATGGTATTTATTATAAAGGAGGCTGGTAAACAAAGTGTAGAATGGTATTTATTATAAGGAAGGCTGGTAAACAAAGTGTAGAATGGTATTTATTAAAGGAAGGCTGGTAAACAAAGTGTAGAATGTATTTATTATAAAGAAGGCTGTAAACAAAGTGTAGAAGGTTTTATTATAAAGGAAGGCTGGTAAACAAAGTGTAGAATGGTATTTATTAAAGGAAGGCTGGTAAACAAAGTGTAGAATGTATATTATAAAGGAAGGCTGGTACAAAGTGTAGAATGGTATTTATTATAAAGGAAGCTGGTAAACAAAGTGTAGAAGTATTTATTATAAGGAAGGCTGGTAAAAAAGTGTAGAATGGTTTTATATAAAGGAAGGCTGGTAAACAAAGTGTAGAATGGTTTTTTATAAAGGAAGGCTGGTAAACAAAGTGTAGAATGGTTTTATTATAAAGGAAGGCTGGTAAACAAAGTGTAGAATGGTATTTATTATAAAGGAAGGCTGGTAAACAAAGTGTAGAATGGTATTTATAATAAGGAAGCTGGTAAACAAAGTGTAGTTTGTTTTTATAAGGAAGGCTGGTAAACAAAGTGTAGAATGGTTTTATTATAAAGGAAGGCTGGTAAACAAGTGTAGAATGGTATTTATTATAAAGGAAGGCTGGTAAACAAAGTGTAGAATGGTTTTATTATAAAGGAAGGCTGGTAACAAAGTGTAGAATGGTATTTATATAAAGGAAGGCTGGTAAACAAAGTGTAGAATGGTATTTATTATAAAGGAAGGCTGGTAAACAAAGTGTAGAATGGTATTATTATAAAGGAAGGCTGGTAAAAAGTGTAGAATGGTATTTATAATAAAGGAAGGCTGGTAAACAAAGTGTAGAAGGTATTTATTATAAAGAAGGCTGGTAAACAAAGTGTAGAAGGTATTATTATAAAGAAGGCTGGTAACAAAGTTAGAAGGTATTTATATAAAGGAAGGCTGGTAACAAAGTGTAGAATGGTATTTATATAAAGGAAGCTGGTAAACAAAGTTAGAATGTATTTATTATAAAGGAAGGCTGGTAACAAAGTAGAATGGTTTTATATAAAGGAAGCTGGTAAAAAAGTTAGAATGGTATTTATATAAAAGCTGGTAAACAAAGTTAGAATGTATTTATTTAAAGGAAGCTGGTAAACAAAGTGTAGAAGGTATTTATTATAAAGGAAGCTGTAAACAAAGTGTAGAATGGTTTTATTATAAAGGAAGCTGGTAAACAAAGTGTAGAATGGTATTTATTTAAAGGAAGGCTGGTAACAAAGTGTAGAATGGTATTTATTATAAAGGAAGGCTGGTAAACAAAGTGTAGAATGGTATTTATTATAAAGGAAGGCTGGTAACAAAGTTAGAAGGTATTTATTATAAAGGAAGGCTGGTAAACAAAGTGTAGAATGGTTTTATTATAAAGGAAGGCTGGTAAACAAAGTGTAGAATGGTATATTATAAAGGAAGGCTGGTAAACAAAGTGTAGAATGGTATTTATTATAAAGGAAGGCTGGTAAAAAAGTGTAGAATGGTATTTATTATAAAGGAAGGCTGTAAAAAGTGTAGAATGGTATTTATAATAAAGGAAGCTGGTAAACAAAGTGTAGATGTTTTTTATAAAGGAAGGCTGTAAACAAAGTGTAGAATGGTTTTATTATAAAGGAAGGCTGGTACAAAGTGTAGAATGGTATTTATTATAAAGGAAGGCTGTAAACAAAGTGTAGAATGGTTTTATTATAAAGGAAGGCTGGTAAAAAAGTGTAGAATGGTATTTATTATAAAGGAAGGCTGGTAAACAAAGTGTAGAATGGTATTTATTTAAAGGAAGGCTGTAAACAAAGTGTAGAATGGTATTTATTATAAAGGAAGGCTGGTAAAAAGTGTAGAATGGTATTTATTTAAAGGAAGGCTGTAAACAAAGTGTAGAATGGTATTTATTATAAAGGAAGGCTGGTAAACAAAGTGTAGAATGGTATTATTATAAAGGAAGGCTGTAAACAAAGTTAGAATGGTTTTATATAAAGGAGGCTGGTAAAAAGTGTAGAATGGTATTTATATAAAGGAAGGCTGGTAAACAAAGTGTAGAAGGTATTTATTATAAAGGAAGGCTGGTAAAAGTTAGAAGGTTTTATAATAAGGAAGCTGGTAACAAAGTGTAGAAGGTTTTATTATAAAGGAAGGCTGGTAAACAAAGTTAGAAGGTTTTATTATAAAGGAAGGCTGGTAAACAAAGTGTAGAATGGTATTTTTATAAAGGAAGGCTGTAAAAAGTTAGAATGGTTTTATTATAAAGGAAGGCTGGTAAAAAAGTTAGAATGGTATTATTATAAAGGAAGGCTGGTAAACAAAGTGTAGAATGGTATTTATTAAAGGAAGGCTGTAAACAAAGTGTAGAATGGTATTTATTATAAAGGAAGGCTGGTAAACAAAGTGTAGAATGGTATTTATTATAAAGGTAGGCTGGTAAACAAAGTGTAGAATGGTATTTATTATAAAGGAAGGCTGGTAAACAAAGTGTAGAATGGTATTTATTATAAAGGAAGGCTGGTAAACAAAGTGTAGAATGGTATTTATTATAAAGGAAGGCTGGTAAACAAAGTTAGAATGGTATTTATTATAAAGGAGGCTGGTAAAAAAGTGTATGGTTTTTATAACAAAAATAGAAGTTTTATTTCTTAATGTTTCTTTTAGGAAAAAATGTAGTATTTTGTTCATTACACAAAAAATCAGAAGATTTTATTTCTTAATGTTTCCTTTTCAGGAAAAAATTATTTGAAGTAATATTAGTTATACAAAACACTACTTCAGAAGTTTTAAAAATGTTTAAAACTGGAGTATAACACAAAATGTACAAAAGCAACCAAAAAAAAAAATATCTAAACAAAAAAAAAAATATGGTAACAAAAATGAAATGAAAACATCCCATACAAAATATGACATCCAAATCACCTAGAATTTAATATATAGGGCAAAATCTGACACTGAAAGCCAGCAAGGTTCATACCTCACGTTCCACAGTTTTTTCTATAACCTGCACAGTCCTGAAAGTGGGTTTGCCAGTTTTCGAGTCAATGACCTCTTCAGTAATGATGTGAGAGTTCTCACCAATCAAACTGGTTCTTTCTTCCACCGTGGTTTCACCATCCCTACACTCCACGATTAAATGTTTCCGTAGTGATGGCGAAAAAGACTAATATCGATAAAAAATAAAATAAAACAATTTCACATTCTACAGAAAGACTAAATAAATATATTCATCTTTATCCAATGATAAACCAGGCCATAAATAACCAGATATATTCAAATTTTATAATGCTTGTTATATTATACCTTGTCATATTATACCTTGTTATATTATACCTTGTCATATTATACCTTGTTATATTATACCTTGATACATTATACCTTGTCATATTATACCTTGTTATATTATACCTTTTTATATCATACCTTGATACATTATACCTTGTTATATTATACCGTGATATATTATACCTTGTCATATTATACCTTGTCATATTATACCTTGTTATATTATACCTTGTTATATTATACCTTGTTATATTATACCTTGTCATATTATACCTTGTTATATTATACCTTGTCATATTATACCTTGTTATATTATACCTTGTCATATTATACCTTGTTATATTATACCTTGATACATTATACCTTGTTATATTATACCGTGATATATTATACCTTGTTATATTATACCTTGTCATATTATACCTTGTTATATTATACCTTTTTATATCATACCTTGATACATTATACCTTGTTATATTATACCGTGATATATTATACCTTGTCATATTATACCTTGTTATATTATACCTTGTCATATTATACCTTGTTATATTATACCTTGTTATATTATACCTTGTCATATTATACCTTGTTATATTATACCTTGTCATATTATACCTTGTTATATTATACCTTGTCATATTATACCTTGTTATATTATACCTTGTTATATTATACCTTGTTATATTATACCTTGTTATATTATACCTTGTTATATTATACCTTGTCATATTATACCTTGTTATATTATACCTTGTTATATTATACCTTGTTATATTATACCTTGATACATTATACCTTGTTATATTATACCTTGTTATATTATACCTTATTATATTATACCTTGATACATTATACCTTGTTATATTATACCGTGATATATTATACCTTGTCATATTATACCTTGTTATATTATACCTTGTCATATTATACCTTGTCATATTATACCTTGTTATATTATACCTTGTCATATTATACCTTGTTATATTATACCTTGTCATATTATACCTTGTCATATTATACCTTGTCATATTATACCTTGTTATATTATACCTTTTTATATCATACCTTGATACATTATACCTTGTTATATTATACCGTGATATATTATACCTTGTCATATTATACCTTGTTATATTATACCTTGTCATATTATACCTTGTCATATTATACCGTGATATATTATACCTTGTCATATTATACCTTGTTATATTATACCTTGTCATATTATACCTTGTTATATTATACCTTGATACATTATACCTTGTCATATTATACCTTGTTATATTATACCTTTTTATATCATACCTTGATACATTATACCTTGTTATATTATACCGTGATATATTATACCTTGTCATATTATACCTTGTTATATTATACCTTGTCATATTATACCTTGTTATATTATACCTTGTCATATTATACCTTGTCATATTATACCTTGTTATATTAGGGATGGGCGATATTACGATATTTCGATATAAACCGGTATGAAAATTCTAGTAATCAAACGATATTGAAATAAAATTATAGCCGGTATATCGCCATACATATCGTCTAAGTGAAATATCACGATATTGTTAAAAAGAGTTGTCTCCCGTTAATATTTACCCCGTTCCCAATGTACGTATGATCATTTTTTGTCGTTTTCCTGAATTATCATGTGTCATATATTTTATTTCATTATAATTTGTGTGTAAAAACATAGTATAAGAAAAAAAAACCCGATAAATCAGAAAAATTAAATAATTATGATTAAAGAATTTTACCCTGTTCCTAAAGGCATGTGTTACCATGTGTCAACACTTTTTCCGGCATGTAAATTACCATTAGGCCTAAGCCGACACAAATTGATTTCGCTTTTGCAAACCTAACGGAATTGACGCTTCGCTGGCAAGACAAGTCGAGAATAATGCTGATGAAAGGCCTAACAATTCGCAGTTAAATCCACCAAACGTCTTTTGAGCAAGACAACCATTTCACTTAAAATTTTTGTACCACTTTCTCACCAAATCCTCCTTTGCTTTTAATTCCTGTGAGGATATATGTTAATATTAAATAATCCCATTCCCCGTCACCAAAATTATATAATTCACATGTCCCTCATAATATGTGTGAAAATATTTATAGATATCGTGATTATATTGCTAAAATAGTTCAAGATATAATCGTCACAATATATCGTCATATCGTAATATTAAAATAAAAATATCGTGATATACAAAATTTCAATATCGCCCATCCCTATGTTATATTATACCTTGTTATATTATACCTTGTTATATTATACCTTGTTATATTATACCTTGTTATATTATACCTTGTCATATTATACCTTGTCATATTATTATACCTTGTCATATTATACCTTGAATTTTGGGAAATCTATTATTATTAAAAATATCTTTCCTCTAACCGATCAGAGTGAATGAAAAATGACAAGTATGGTTGTTGATACAAGCTTGGGATGGTCTTTATTTAGCTATGGAATTCCATCTCATGCGGGAACTTTTAACAGAAAACAAGTGCGATGGTGGTTTTATTATTATTGGTTTTTAAGACGACGAAGATTTATTATCAGACTGGTGATGATTTAAAGTTTGAAAGGATTTGAAGAAACAGGTTGACAATGAAAGTTTAGCAAGTAGTAAATACTAACATAAACAATGCAATTTATGATAGAGATAAGGTAGTGTCTTCAGATCCACTGACAACCAGGGTTAACATATACATGCATTCAAAGTTTCATTCTACCAGACAAAGTTTCATTCTACCAGACATAGTTTCATTCTACCAGTCAAAGTTTCATTCTACCAGTCAAAGTTTCATTCTACCAGACATAGTTTCATTCTACCAGACATAGTTTCATTCTACCAGACAAAGTTTCATACTACCAGACAAAGTTTCATTCTACCAGACAAAGTTTCATTCTACCAGACAAAGTTTCAATCAAGGTGTCATTCTACCAGATAAAGTTTCAATCTACCAGACTAAGTTTCATTCTACCAGACAAATTTCATTCTACCAGTCAAAGTTGCATTCTACCAGACAAAGTTTCATTCTTCCAGACAAAGTTTCAATCAAAGTTTCATTCTACCAGACAAAGCTTCAATCTAAGTTGCATTCTACTAGTCAAAGTTTCATTCTACTAGACAAAGTTTCATTCTACCAGACAAAGTTTCATTCTTCCAGATAAAGTGTCATTCTACCAGACACAGTTTCATTCTACCAGACAAAGTTTCAATCTAAGTTTCATTCTACCAGACAAAGTTTCATTCTACCAGACAAAGTTTCATTCTACCAGACAACGTTTCATTCTACCAGACAAAGTTTCATTCTTCTAGACAAAGTTTCATTCTACTAACAAAGTTTCTTCTACAGACAAAGTTTCATTCTACCAGACAAAGTTCCATTCTACCAGACACAGTTTCATTCTACCAGACAAAGTTTCAATCTAAGTTTCATTCTACCAAAGTTTCATTCTACTAGACAAAGTTTCATTCTACCAGACAAAGTTTCATTCTACCAGACAACGTTTATTCTACCAGACAAAGTTTCATTCAAGTTTCATCACTAGAAAGTTTCATTCTACTAGACAAAGTTTCATTCTACCAGACAAAGTTTCATTCTACCAGACAAGTTTCATTCTACCAGACAAAGTTTCATTCTACCAGACAAAGTTTCATTCTTACTAGCAAAGTTTCATTCTACCAGACAAAGTTTCAATCAAGGTTCATTCTACCAGACAAAGTTTCAATCTACCAGACAAAGTTTCATTCTCCCTAGACAAAGTTTCATTCTACCAGACAAAGTTTCATTCTACCAGACAAAGTTTCATTCTCAACTTCAACAAAGTTTCATTCTACCAGACAAAGCTTCAATCTAAGTTGCATTCTACTAGTCAAAGTTTCATTCTACTAGACAAAGTTTCATTCTACCAGACAAAGTTTCATTCTTCCAGATAAAGTTTCATTCTACCAGACAAAGTTTCATTCTACAGACAAAGTTTCAATCTAAGTTTCATTCTACCAAAGTTTCATTCTACTAGACAAAGTTTCATTCTACCAGACAAAGTTTCATTCTACCAGACAAAGTTTCATTCTACCAGACAAAGTTTCATTCTACCAGACAAAGTTTCAATCAAAGTTTCATTCTACCAGACAAAGTTTCATTCTACTAGACAAAGTTCCATTCTACCAGACAAAGTTTTATTCTACCAGACAAAGTTTCATTCTACCAGACAAAGTTTCATTCTACTAGACAAAGTTTCATTCTACCAGACAAAGTTTCATTCTACCAGACAATGTTTCATTCTACCAGACAAAGTTTCAATCAATTATCTAGACAAAGTTTCATTCTACTAGACAAAGTTTCATTCTACCAGACAAGTTTCATCTACCAGACAAAGTTTCAGTCTACCAGACAAAGTTTCATTCTACTAGAGAAAGTTTCATTCTTCCAGTCAAAGTTTTATTCTACTAGACAAAGTTTCTTTCCCTACTAGAGAAAGTTTCATTCTACCAGACAAAGTTTCATTCTCCCTAGACAAAGTTTAAATTCTCCCTAGACAAAGTTTCATTCTACCAGACAAAGTTTAAATTCAAAGGGGTTTCATTCTACCAGACAAAGTTTTATTCTCCCTAGACAAAGTTTCATTCCCAAAAACAAGTTTCATTCACAAAAAAGTTTCATTCTACCAGACAAAGTTTAAATTTTATCAGAAAACAGTTTCATTCTACCAGACAAAGTTTCAATCTAAGTTTCATTCTACCAGAAAAGTTTCATTCTACCAGACAGTTTCATTCTACCAGACCAAGTTTTATTCTACCAGACAAAGTTTCATTCTACCAGACAAAGTTTCATTCTACTAGAGAAAGTTTCATTCTTCCTAGACAAAGTTTCATTCTACCAGACAAAGTTTCATTCTACCAGACAAAGTTTCAATCTACAGAAAAAGGTTTCATTTTCCCTAGGCAAAGTTTCATTCTACCAGACAATGTTTCATTCTACCAGACAAAGTTTCAGTCTACCAGACAAAGTTTCATTCTACTAGACAAAGTTCCATTCTACCAGACAAAGTTTTATTCTACCAGACAAAGTTTCATTCTACCAGACAAAGTTTCATTCTACTAGAGAAAGTTTCATTCTACTAGACAAAGTTTCATTCTACCAGACAATGTTTCATTCTACCAGACAAAGTTTCAATCAATCAGACAAGGTTTCATTTTACCAGGCAAAGTTTCAATCAAAGCTTCATTCTAACTGACAAAGTTTCCTTCTAACAGACAAAGTTTCATTCTACTAGACAAAGTTTCATTCTACCAGACAATGTTTCATTCTACCAGACAAAGCTTCAATCTAAGTTGCATTCTACTAGACAAAGTTTCATTCTACCAGACAAAGTTTCATTCTACCAGACAAAGATTCATTCTACTAGAGAAAGTTTCATTCTACCAGACAAAGTTTCCTTCTAACAGACAAAGTTTCATTCTACTAGACAAAGTTTCATTCTACCAGACAATGTTTCATTCTACCAGACAAAGATTCAATCTAAGTTGCATTCTACTAGTCAAAGTTTCATTCTACTAGACAAAGTTTCATTCTACTAGACAAAGTTTCATTCTACCAGACAAAGTTTCATTCTACCAGACAAAGTTTCATTCTAAAAGTTTCATTCTACCAGACAAAGTTTCATTCTACTAGACAAAGTTCCATTCTACCAGACAAAGTTTTATTCTACCAGACAAAGTTTCATTCTACCAGACAAAGTTTCATTCTACCAGACAAAGTTTCATTCTACTAGACAAAGTTTCATTCTACCAGACAAAGTTTCATTCTACCAGACAAAGTTTCAATCAACAGACAGTTTCATTCTACTAGACAAAGTTTTATTCTACCAGACAAAGTTTCATTCTAACCAGACAAAGTTTCATTCTACCAGACAAAGTTTCATTCTACCAGACACAGTTTCATTCTACCAGACAAAGTTTCAATCTAAGTTTCATTCTACAGACAAAGTTTCATTCTACTAGACAAAGTTTCATTCTACCAGACAAAGTTTCATTCTACCAGACAAAGTTTCATTCTTCTAGACAAAGTTTCATCTACCAGACAAAGTTTCCTTCTAACAGACAAAGTTTCATTCTACTAGACAAAGTTTCATTCTACCAGACAATGTTTCATTCTACCAGACAAAGTTTCAATCAAAGTTTCATTCTACTAGTCAAAGTTTCATTCTACTAGACAAAGCTTCATTCTACTAGACAAAGTTTCATTCTACTAGACAAAGTTTCATTCTACCAGACAATGTTTCATTCTACCAGACAAAGTTTCATTCTACCAGACAAAGTTTCATTCTACTAGAGAAAGTTTCATTCTACCAGACAAAGTTTTATTCTACTAGACAAAGTTTCATTCCACTAGAGAAAGTTTCATTCTACCAGACAAAGTTTCATTCTACCAGACAAAGTTTCAATCTACCAGACAAAGTTTCATTCTACCAGACAAAGTTTCAATCAAAGTTTCATTCTACCAGACAAAGTTTTATTCTACCAGACAAAGTTTCATTCTACCAGACAAAGTTTCATTCTACCAGACAAAGTTTCATTTTACCAGACACAGTTTCATTCTACCAGACAAAGTTTCAATCTAAGTTTCATTCTACCAGACAAAGTTTCATTCTACTAGACAAAGTTTCATTTTACCAGACAAAGTTTTATTCTACCAGACAAAGTTTCATTCTACCAGACAAAGTTTCATTCTACTAGAGAAAGTTTCATTCTAACTAGACAAAGTTTCATTCTACTAGACAAAATTTTCATTCTACCAGACAAAGTTTCATTCTACCAGACAAAGTTTGCATTCTACCAGATCAAAGTTTTATTCTACTAGACAAAGCTTCATTCTACTAGACAAAGTTTCATTCTACTAGACAAAGTTTCATTCTACCAGACAATGTTTCATTCTACCAGACAAAGTTTCAATCAAAGTTGCATTCTACTAGTCAAAGTATCATTCTACTAGACAAAGTTTCATTCTACTAGACAAAGTTTCATTCTACTAGAGAAAGTTTCATTCTACTAGACAAAGTTTCATTCTACCAGACAAAGTTTCAATCTATCAGACAAAGTTTCATTTTACCAGACAAAGTTTCAATCAAAGTTTTATTCTACCAGACAAAGTTTCATTCTACCAGACAGTTTCATTCTACCAGACAAAGTTTCATTCTACCAGACAAAGTTTCATTCTACCAAAGTTTCATTCTACCAAACAAAGTTTCATTCTACCAGACAAAGTTTCATTCTACCAGACAACGTTTTATTCCACCAGACAAAGTTTTATTCTACCAGACAAAGTTTCATTCTTCTAGAGAAAGTTTCATTCTCCTAGACATAGTTTCATTCTACTAGACAAACTTTTATTCTACCAGACAAAGTTTCATTCTACTAGAGAAAGTTTGATTCTACCAGACAAAGTTTCATTCTACCAGACATAGTTTCATTCTACCAGACAAAGTTTCATTCTACTAGACAAAATTTCATTCATCCAGACAAAGTTTCATTCTACCATTCAAAGTTTCATTCTACCAGACAAAGTTTCATTCTACCAGACAAAGTTTCATTCTACCAGACAAAGTTTCATTCTACTAGACAAAGTTTCATTCTACTAGACAAAGTTTCATTCTACCATTCAAAGTTTCACTCTACTAGACAAAGTTTCATTCTACCAGACAAAGTTTCATTCTACCAGACAAAGTTTCATTCTACCAGACAAAGCTTCATTCTACTAGACAAAGTTTCATTCTACTAGACAAAGTTTCATTCTACCAGACAAAGTTTCATTCTACCAGACAAAGTTTCATTCTACCAGACAAAGTTTCATTCTACCAGACAAAGTTTCATTCTACTAGACAAAGTTTCATTCTACCAGACAAAGTTTCATTCCACTAGACAAAGTTTCATCCTTCCAGACAATTATGAAGATCCAGACTACATGTATTTGAATGAACTAACTTTGGCCAGCAAAAACTTGTGAAATGTTTTAAGAGTCATGTATTACATTATATCACTAACGTGGATGACATCTACTTATACCAAAGAAAAATAGATAATTGTAAGTACCCACCTGAGAATGAGGCTGACCATTTTGAGTGTGACCATTATCATCATCTAGAAAGAAAAACATTAAATCACATTAGGTGTCTACAATAGTTGGCTTTATAAGCTAAAAATAAACACATTTTCAAGAAGAAATAACAATTTCCTTATGTTTTGTCTGAATCCTTTAAGAACTGTGCCTTTTGTAGGGTTTATGAGCTAGAAGATAGATTGCCAGGCAAGATTACATACGCCCACTGGAAGCTGTTAGGTATGCTAAAAACTCTTCATTGACTAAAATATGATTTTATATTGAATACATTGTGAAGATCTTCTTATGAGAAATCTGTATTGTAATGAAGATCATGTTATGAGAAATCTGTATTGTAATGAAGATCATGTTATGAGAAATCTGTATTGTAATGAAGATCTCGTTTTGAGAAATCTGTATTGTAATGAAGATCTTGTTTTGAGAAATCTGCATTGTAATTAAGATCTTGTTTTGAGAAATCTGTATTGTAATGAAGATCATGTTATGAGAAATCTGTATTGTAATGAAGATCATGTTATGAGAAATCTGTATTGTAATGAAGATCATGTAATGAGAAATCTGTATTGTAATGAAGATCATGTTATGAGAAATCTGTATTGTAATGAAGATCATGTTATGAGAAATCTGTATTGTAATGAAGATCATGTTATGAGAAATCTGTATTGTAATGAAGATCTTGTTTTGAGAAATCTGTATTGTAATGAAGATCTTGTTTTGAGAAATCTGTATTGTAATGAAGATCATGTTATGAGAAATCTGTATTGTAATGAAGATCTGTTTGAGAAATCTGTATTGTAATGAAGATCTTGTTATGAGAAATCTGTATTGTAATGAAGATCTTGTTATGAGAAATCTGTATTGTAATGAAGATCTTGTTATGAGAAATCTGTATTGTAATGTAGATCTTGTTTTGAGAAATCTGTATTGTAATGAAGATCTTGTTTTGAGAAATCTGTATTGTAATGAAGATCTTGTTATGAGAAATCTGTATTGTAATGTAGATCTTGTTTTGAGAAATCTGTATTGTAATGAAGATCTTGTTTTGAGAAATCTGTATTGTAATGAAGATCTTGTTATGAGAAATCTGTATTGTAATGAATATCTTGTTATGAGAAATATACAAACAAACCCTTCATCTAAGTCATCAAATTTGAACTTGACCACTGTCTTGTCAATTCGAAAACTCAGAACAAGTTTCATAAAAATCCATTTACAATTGTACCTTCTATTGCACCAACAATAAAATTTTGATACAATTTTAGTAAGTCAAGGGCAATAACTCAAAATCAATAAATCATAGATTTGGGCTTGACTGCCATCGTATAAATTCCAATGCTCACACCAAGTTTTATCAAAA
Source organism: Nipponacmea schrenckii (assembly GCA_030562195.1). NCBI lineage: Eukaryota > Metazoa > Mollusca > Gastropoda > Lottiidae > Nipponacmea > Nipponacmea schrenckii. The sequence continues at coordinate 962,685 of JAUJPP010000005.1, read as the reverse complement.
TCCATTAAAAATTGTAGCTTCTATTGCAACAAAAATAAAATTTTGACGTGATGTAAATAAGTCAAAGGCAATAACTCAAAAACCGTTTAGTGCAAAAACATCAACTTCAAACTTGACTGCCATTACATAAATTCCAATGCTCACACCAAGTTTCATCAAAATCCTTTGAAAATTTCACCAAATTTGAACAAGATCTTCTGATTTCGACAAAGCCTGAATGATTTTATTCTCAAAACTGAAAGATCGTAGATACATTTTTTACGAAACATTAAAAATTCCACCTTAGCACAGATAGCAGCTAAAAATAGACTTTATACCCCAAGGCTTAAGGAGTGCCCCGTGTATGTCAACCAGATGCAAAACATGTCCCTTTATATCAGAAACTCATTATTTTCTAAGTAACTCTACGAATAAAAGATACCCGATCCAAGAGCACCTAACATGTGAAAACTCGAATGTAATATACTTAATTTCATGTAAAAAATGCACCAACCAATATGCTCACAGCTCAGATATTAAATTTAAAAAAGCCTGTTTCTAATCATTTCAATCTTGATGACCATTCACTTGACGATCCCACCCTAAACCCCATATTGAGTGTACAGAAATTGACTTGACTGAAGATGAAACTGCAAAATTACATCAATCTAGAGAAGCCCATTGGATTGAGACATTAAATACAGCAAGACCCATAAGACTTAATATTCACCAAAGTGTAGGCATAGCACCCTTTGTAGTTCCCTTCAATACAACCAGTAAGCAAGCAAGATAGTTCAAACCCATTATAAGAGTCTTCAAGAGAAATTTCCTCATGTCTATAAACAGAAAATGATAGTGGCATATTGCAAAAATCAGAACTTAAATGACAACCTTGTTCATAGCAAACTAAAAACAATCTGTACTTAACTGGTACTATACTTCTCGCCGATTGGGCAAGTTATTATTTTTTTCTAATTTCAGATCAGAAGAGAAGAAAATCATCCAACAGATCCAGATCCCAATTTCTCAATAAGATATTTGTTCCACCCTAGTCTTGTTCCAATGCTCACACCAAGTTTCATTAAAATCCATAGAAAATTGTAGCCAGTATATTGTCTACTACAAATGTTGACGGACGGACGAACTGACAGACCAACGGACAGGGGCAATGACAGTATGCGTCCACATATTCCTGTGTAATGAATTTTAAAACATGACAGGAAATACCATCCTTTAAAGATGGGTTCCCTCAGACTCTAATCTGCTTTGAAACGCTAAATTTACACTCCATGTTTGATCACATGACCAAATTACGTCATATGAATGAAGGTGTATAAGAATTGATTTTGTATTTTATTATTAGTGAGTTAAAACTTATTTAAATTAATTCATAATGTTTTCACAAAGTGATATTTAAACGTTTTATTGCCTTTTGCTAGAGATAATAAATGGAATACCAAAATGCCATTGTTGTTGTTGAAAGAATGTGGGCATGTATGCATGCGTGCATACTTAACAACCACAGCGTTCGGTTAGGTACGGAATTCACAGACTGGATGATCAAAAAAAGATCAAAATAAGGGAACCCTTCTTTAATACTCAAGGTTTCGTGATCCCATCGGAAAGTCTTCTGTGATTGATTATTGCTGCCTGCTTTTTCTTTTTGGAATTACCACATATTCATGATACTGTAATATGTGATGTCAATGCTATACTTCCAGTTTCACAAATTCAAAAACAGAATCTTGCAATTTGCCATGTTAGAAAAGTCCGACTCTGTTTTATTACTTCCAATATGTTTAAATTCCAGTTCAAAAATATGAAAATATAAAAACAAACTCTAGGTTTGAATTGAGCCATGTTATGCATTAAAGGCACCTTAAAGGCATTACCTCATCAAAAAAAACGAAAATAAATCTGGAACTTGCTTACAATCATCTAACTAACTGTGGCTCCTAAAAGACACTAAGATAGATGGAGAGTGAAGTAAGGACTTACGGTGGATAGGGACATGTATATGATAAATCTGTATCCGGAGATGCTAGTTGCTATTCTCTTAAAATATATCAGATTTCCAGTTATACTTACCAGCAAAGGCAATATCTAAATCAGATGAAATATTAGCTTTATTTTTGGAAGGATCAGTTTGGAGTTCTTGAGCACGTGATATGACAACTTGGGCTTTTACTGCGTCTGCTTCCAGAGACTTCATTCTGAAAAACATAAGCAAGAATCCTAATTGACCACAATATAGAGAATACAGTGAGATAAGGCCTCTTATACATAAGACATCAGCATGGATTCCTCAGGAATTCCTACACGAAGTAGCGCATCTCACTGCTAAACTTCCCTTACAAACCATTTCAATCTGGTATCTACTATCTAGATGTTATAAGATGTAAACATGTCATCTACTATCTAGATGTTATAAGATGTAAACATGGTATCTACTATCTAGATGTTATAAGATGTAAACATGTTATCTACTATCTAGATGTTATAAAATGTAAACATGCAATCTACTATCTAGATATTATAAAATGTAAACATGTCATCTACTATCTAGATGTTATAAGATGTAAACATGGTATCTACTATCTAGATGTTATAAGATGTAAACATGCAATCTACTATCTAGATGTTATAAAATGTAAACATGCAATCTACTATCTAGATATTATAAAATGTAAACATGCTATCTATTATCTAGATATTATAAGATGTAAACATGTTATCTACTATCTAGATGTTATAAAATGTAAACATGCTATCTATTATCTAGATATTATAAGATGTAAACATGTTATCTACTATCTAGATGTTATAAGATATAAACATGTTATCTACTATCTAGATGTTATAAGATGTAAACATACTATCTAGATGTTATAAGATGTAAACATGCTATCTACTATCTAGATGTTATAAGATGTAAACATACTATCTACTATCTAGATGTTATAAGATGTAAACATGGTATCTACTATCTAGATGTTATAAGATGTAAACATGCTATCTATTATCTAGATGTTATAAGATGTAAACATGCAATCTACTATCTAGATGTTATAAGATGTAAACATGCTACCTATTATCTAGATATTATAAGATGTAAACATGCAATCTACTATCTAGATGTTATAAGATGTAAACATGCTATCTATTATCTAGATGTTATAAGATGTAAACATGCTATCTATTATCTAGATATTATAAAATGTAAACATGTCATCTACTATCTAGATGTTATAAGATGTAAACATGTTATCTACTATCTAGATATTATAAGATGCAAAAATGTTATCTACTATCTAGATGTTTTAAGATATAAACATGTTATCTACTATCTAGATGTTATAAGATGTAAACATGCTACCTATTATCTAGATGTTATAAGATGTAAACATGCACTCTACTATCTAGATGTTATAAGATGTAAACATGTTATCTACTATCTAGATGTTATAAGATGTAAACATGTTATCTACTATCTAGATGTTATAAGATGTAAACATGTTATCTACTATCTAGATGTTATAAGATGTAAACATGCTATCTACCATCTAATAGCTTATTGACAAGGTAACATCAAACAGCTTTACATCAGAATAAGCAATAAGCAGCCCAAAATAACAGAAAAAACTCGACTTTTCTCTTATATAAACAAGAAATCAACATGTTCACTGATAACAGATTTTTTTTCTATAACCTATATTAAATGGCAGTTCCATATTTTAGCTTTGAAAATGATAGTTTTGTCAGTCAAGGGCTGATAATGATTAAATCATAAAATGAGGATTTAACCTGCAGAAATAAAACTAAACTTAAATTACACACACCTGGCCTGTCGCCATGCAGCCCGTTTCTCCGCCTCAACTATCCGATTATCTGTATTATTGAACCCCTCTACAGTTGCCTCCCTGTCATCATTATTTTTATGTAGTTGATGCTTTTCTGCCTTGACCGTTCGAAAAATTCCAGAATTTTCACTGCCAGGAATGAATGAAGGTAGTGTTATTTAGTGAAAGATTTTGATTGGATCATATCAACTAGTATAATTTAAAACTTAAACGTTGACCTATTGACTTTGTTAAATTAAAAAGTTTAACTCATAGAGATTGGTTGAAATACTGTCTAACTCATAGTGATTGGTTGAAATACTGTCTAACTCATAGTGATTGGTTGAAATACTGCCTAACTCATAGTGATTGGTTGAAATACTGCCTAACTCATAGTGTTTAGTTGAAATACTGTCTAACTCATAGTGATTGGTTGAAATACTGTTAAACTCATAGTGATTGGTTGAAATACTGTCTACCTGATAGTGATTGGTTGAAATACTGTCTAACTCATAGTGATTGGTTGAAATACTGCCTAACTCATAGTGATTGGTTGAAATACTGTCTAACTCATAGAGTTTAGTTGAAATACTGTCTAACTCATAGTGATTGGTTGAAATACTGCCTAACTCATAGTGATTGGTTGAAATACTGCCTAACTCATAGTGTTTAGTTGAAATACTGTCTAACTCATAGTGATTGGTTGAAATACTGTCTAACTCATAGTGATTGGTTGAAATACTGTCTAACTCATAGTGATTGGTTGAAATACTGCCTAACTCATAGTGATTGGTTGAAATACTGTCTAACTCATAGTGATTGGTTGAAATACTGTCTAACTCATAGTGATTGGTTGAAATACTGCCTAACTCATAGTGTTTGGTTGAAATACTGCCTAACTCATAGTGATTGGTTGAAATACTGTTAAACTCATAGTGATTGGTTGAAATACTGTCTACCTGATAGTGATTGGTTGAAATACTGTCTAACTCATAGTGATTGGTTGAAATACTGCCTAACTCATAGTGTTTGGTTTAAATACTGCCTTACTCATAGTGATTGGTTGAAATACTGCCTTACTCATAGTGGTTGGTTGAAATACTGTCTAACTCATTGTGATTGGTTGAAATACTGTTTAACTAATAGTGGTTGGTTGAAATACTGTCTTTAGGTTATAATAAACACCAAGTTTCATCAAAATTCATCAAGAAACCAGTCCTCTCTCGTGTCCACAGATTGACAAGACAGCTCTATACGCCCACATTAATGTGAATAATCAAACTAATAATGGTTGAACATCTTAACCAGTTATAAAATAAATAATGGTGATCTCAGTTTAAAATAAATAATGGTGATCTCAGTTTAAAATATATAATGGTGATCTCAGTTTAAAATAAATAATGGTGATCTCAGTTTAAATAAATAATGGTGATCTCAGTTTAAAATAAATAATGGTGATCTCAGTTTAAAATATAATAATGGTGATCTCAGTTTAAAATATATAATGGTGATCTCAGTTTAAAATATATAATGGTGATCTCAGTTTAAAAAAAAATGATGGTGATCTCAGTTTAAAATAAATAATGGTGATCTCAGTTTAAAATAAATAATGGTGATCTCAGTTTAAAATATATAATGGTGATCTCAGTTTAAAATATATAATAGTGATCTCGTTTAAAATATATAATGGTGATTCGTTTAAAATAAATAATGGTGATTCAGTTGAAATATGCAATAATGGGGGGAAATCTGTTTAAAATATATGTTTGGTTTAAAATCTGTTTAAAATAATATGTTTGGTTTAAAATCTCAGTTTAAAATAAATATGGTGATCTCAGTTTAAAATAAATAATGGTGATCTCAGTTTAAAATAATATAATGGTGATACTGTTTAAATATATAATGGTTTAAAATCTCAGTTTAAAATATATAATGGTGATCTCAGTTTAAAATATATAATGGTGATCTCAGTTTAAAATATATAATGGTGATCTCGTTTAAAATATATAATGGTGATCTCAGTCTTAAATATAATGGTGATAGTTTAAACTAAATAATGGTGATCTCAGTTTAAAATATATAATGGTGATCTCAGTTTAAAATAATATAATGGTGATCTCAGTTTAAAATATATAATGGTGATCTCAGTTTAAAATAAATAATGGTGATCTCAGTTTAAAATATATAATGGTGATCTCAGTTTAAAATATATAATGGTGATCTCAGTTTAAAATAATAATGGTGATCTCAGTTTAAAATATAATAATGGTGATCTCAGTTTAAATATATAATGGTGATCTCAGTTTAAAATAAATAATGGTGATCTCAGTTTAAAATATAATAATGGTGATCTCAGTTTAAAATAATATATGGTGATCTCAGTTTAAAATATATAATGGTGATCTCAGTTTAAAATAGTATATGGTGATCTCTAGTTTAAAATAAATAATGTGTCTCATTTAAAATATAAATCTCTTATGTTTATTAAATACTGTACTCAATGTTGTGAAAATCAACTATATGGTTGAAATCTTAACCAGTTTTAAATATTAATAATGGTGATCTCAGTTTAATATATTTTGGTTTAAAATCTGTTTAACTATATATTTGGTTTAAAATCTGTTTAACTATATGTTTGGTTTAAAATCTGTTTAAAATCATATGTTTGGTTTAAAATCTCAGTTATAAATGAAAAAACTGGTTATCTAAAGTGTTGGTTGAAATACTGCTAACTCATAGTGATTGGTTGAAATACTGTTTAACTAATAGTGATTGGTTGAAATACTGCTTTAGTGTTGTAAATATCTAACTCATAGTGATTCAGTTAAAATATAAGGTTCTCATGTGATTGTTGAAATACATGGTATACTCATGTTTGTGAAAATCTAACTATAATGGTTGAAATCTTAACCAGTTTAAAATATAATAATGGTGATCTCAGTTTAAAATAATATAATGGTGATCTCAGTTTAAAATATAATAATGGTGATCTCGTTTAAAATAAAGTAATGGTGATCTCAGTTTAAAATCAAATAATGGTGAAATCTCAGTTTAAAATATATAATGGTGATCTCAGTTTAAAATATATAATGGTGATCTCAGTTTAAAATAAATAATGGTGATCTCAGTTTAAAATAAATAATGGTGATCTCAGTTTAAAATATATAATGGTGATCTCAGTTTAAAATAAATAATGGTGATCTCAGTTTAAAATAAATAATGGTGATCTCAGTTTAAAATATATAATGGTGATCTCAGTTTAAAATAAATAATGGTGATCTCAGTTTAAAATAAATAATGGTGATCTCAGTTTAAAATAAATAATGGTGATCTCAGTTTAAAATATATAATGGTGATCTCAGTTTAAAAAAATATAATGGTGATCTCAGTTTAAAATATATAATGGTGATCTCAGTTTAAAATAAATAATGGTGATCTCAGTTTAAAATAAATAATGGTGATCTCAGTTTAAAATAAATAATGGTGATCTCAGTTTAAAATAAATAATGGTGATCTCAGTTTAAAATAAATAATGGTGATCTCAGTTTAAAATATATAATGGTGATCTCAGTTTAAAAAAAAATGATGGTGATCTCAGTTTAAAATAAATAATGGTGATCTCAGTTTAAAATAAATAATGGTGATCTCAGTTTAAAAAAATATAATGGTGATCTCAGTTTAAAATATATAATGGTGATCTCAGTTTAAAAAAAAATGATGGTGATCTCAGTTTAAAATAAATAATGGTGATCTCAGTTTAAAATAAATAATGGTGATCTCAGTTTAAAATATATAATGGTGATCTCAGTTTAAAATAAATAATGGTGATCTCAGTTATTAAATAAATAATGGTGATCTCAGTTTAAAATAAATAATGGTGATCTCAGTTTAAAATAAATAATGGTGATCTCAGTTTAAAATATATAATGGTGGTCTCAGTTTAAAATATATAATGGTGATCTCAGTTTAAAATAAATAATGGTGATCTCAGTTTAAAATAAATAATGGTGATCTCAGTTTAAAATATATAATGGTGATCTCAGTTTAAAATATATAATGGTGATCTCAGTTTAAAATAAATAATGGTGATCTCAGTTTAAAATAAAGGAACCAATGTGAGTCCAATACAATTAAAAAAACACTATCATATATAAATCTCTTATGTTCAAATATATCCCTCTAATAAAATAGATTTTGCAGTCTGTTATGTGAAAAAATACGAGAACCACTAAAGAATACGACTGAAAATGTGTTCAGGATGATAATTTGTTTGTTGCAGCCTGTGATTGGTGTCTGTAAATTTATAAAATATATCACTTTCTAAATGGCTCTTTTGTCTAATCACATTTACATATAGGAAGGGAACATATTGAAAATAAATATAAGGTTTATTTGGAAAATGTTGACATACATCAAAGCAAAAGGTACCCGAAATTAGTCAATAAGATCCACCATTAAAAGAAAAAACATCATTATAAAGCTTCAATTCCTTCTAGTATAGGTATGTTTGTATATAAACTCCACAGCTTCAATTCCTTCTAGTATAGGTATGTTGCATATAACTTCACAGCTTCAATTCCTTCTAGTATAGGTATGTTTGCATATAAACTCCACAGCTTCAATTCCTTCTAGTATAGGTATGTTTGCATATAAACTTCACAGCTTCAATTCCTTCTAGTATAGGTATGTTTGCATATAAACTTCACAGCTTCAATTCCTTCTAGTATAGGTATGTTTGCATATAAACTTCACAGCTTCAATTCCTTCTAGTATAGGTATGTTTGCATATAAACTTCACAGCTTCAATTCCTTCTAGTATAGGTATGTTTGCATATAAACTTCACAGCTTCAATTCCTTCTAGTATAGGTATGTTTGCATATAAACTTCACAGCTTCAATTCCTTCTAGTATAGGTATGTTTGTATATAAACTCCACAGCTTCAATTCCTTCTAGTATAGGTATTTTTGCATATAAACTCCACAGCTTCAATTCCTTCTAGTATAGGTATGTTTGCATATAAACTCCACAGCTTCAATTCCTTCTAGTATAGGTATGTTTGCATATAAACTCCACAGCTTCAATTCCTTCTAGTATAGGTATGTTTGTATATAAACTCCACAGCTTCAATTCCTTCTAGTATAGGTATGTTTGTATATAAACTTCACAGCTTCAATTCCTTCTAGTATAGGTATGTTTGCATATAAACTTCACAGCTTCAATTCCTTCTAGTATAGGTATGTTTGTATATAAACTTCACAGCTTCAATTCCTTCCAGTATAGGTATGTTTGTATATAAACTCCACAGCTTCAATTCCTTCTAGTATAGGTATGTTTGCATATAAACTCCACAGCTTCAATTCCTTCTAGTATAGGTATGTTTGCATATAAACTCCACAGCTTCAATTCCTTCTAGTATAGGTTTGTTTGCATATAAACTCCACAGCTTCAATTCCTTCTAGTATAGGTATGTTTGTATATAAACTCCACAGCTTCAATTCCTTCTAGTATAGGTATGTTTGCATATAAACTCCACAGCTTCAATTCCTTCTAGTATAGGTATGTTTGTATATAAACTTCACAGCTTCAATTCCTTCTAGTATAGGTATGTTTGTATATAAACTTCACAGCTTCAATTCCTTCTAGTATAGGTATGTTTGCATATAAACTTCACAACTTCAATTCCTTCTAGTATAGGTATGTTTGTATATAAACTCCACAGCTTCAATTCCTTCTAGTATAAGTATGTTTGCATATAAACTTCACAGCTTCAATTCCTTCTAGTATAGGTATGTTTGCATATAAACTTCACAGCTTCAATTCCTTCTAGTATAGGTATGTTTGTATATAAACTTCACAGCTTCAATTCCTTCTAGTATAGGTATGTTTGCATATAAACTCCACAGCTTCAATTCCTTCTAGTATAGGTATGTTTGCATATAAACTTCACAGCTTCAATTCCTTCTAGTATAGGTATGTTTGCATATAAACTCCACAGCTTCAATTCCTTCTAGTATAGGTATGTTTGCATATAAACTTCACAGCTTCAATTCCTTCTAGTATAGGTATGTTTGCATATAAACTCCACAGCTTCAATTCCTTCTAGTATAGGTATGTTTGCATATAAACTTCACAGCTTCAATTCCTTCTAGTATAGGTATGTTTGCATATAAACTTCACAGCTTCAATTCCTTCTAGTATAGGTATGTTTGCATATAAACTTCACAGCTTCAATTCCTTCTAGTATAGGTATGTTTGCATATAAACTCCACAGCTTCAATTCCTTCTAGTATAGGTATGTTTGCATATAAACTTCACAGCTTCAATTCCTTCCAGTATAGGTATGTTTGCATATAAACTCCACAGCTTCAATTCCTTCCAGTATAGGTATGTTTGCATATAAACTCCACAGCTTCAATTCCTTCTAGTATAGGTATGTTTGCATATAAACTCCACAGCTTCAATTCCTTCTAGTATAGGTATGTTTGCATATAAACTTCACAGCTTCAATTCCTTCTAGTATAGGTATGTTTGCATATAAACTCCACAGCTTCAATTCCTTCTAGTATAGGTATGTTTGTATATAAACTCCACAGCTTCAATTCCTTCTAGTATAGGTATGTTTGCATATAAACTCCACAGCTTCAATTCCTTCTAGTATAGGTATGTTTGCATATAAACTCCACAGCTTCAATTCCTTCTAGTATAGGTATGTTTGCATATAAACTCCACAGCTTCAATTCCTTCTAGTATAGGTATGTTTGTATATAAACTCCACAGCTTCAATTCCTTCTAGTATAGGTATGTTTGTATATAAACTTCACAGCTTCAATTCCTTCTAGTATAGGTATGTTTGTATATAAACTTCACAGCTTCAATTCCTTCTAGTATAGGTATGTTTGTATATAAACTCCACAGCTTCAATTCCTTCTAGTATAGGTATGTTGCATATAAACTCCACAGCTTCAATTCCTTCTAGTATAGGTATGTTTGCATATAAACTCCACAGCTTCAATTCCTTCTAGTATAGGTATGTTTGCATATAAACTCCACAGCTTCAATTCCTTCTAGTATAGGTATGTTTGCATATAAACTCCACAGCTTCAATTCCTTCTAGTATAGGTATGTTTGTATATAAACTCCACAGCTTCAATTCCTTCTAGTATAGGTATGTTTGCATATAAACTTCACAGCTTCAATTCCTTCTAGTATAGGTATGTTTGTATATAAACTTCACAGCTTCAATTCCTTCTAGTATAGGTATGTTTGTATATAAACTTCACAGCTTCAATTCCTTCTAGTATAGGTATGTTTGCATATAAACTTCACAGACTTCAATTCCTTCTAGTTAGGTATGTTTGATATAAACTCCACAGCTTCAATTCCTTCTAGTATAGGTATGTTTGTATATAAACTTCACAGCTTAATTCCTTCTAGTATAGGTATGTTGTCATATAAACTTCACAGCTTCAATTCCTTCTTGTATAGGTATGTTTGTATATAAACTTCACAGTTCAATTCCTTCTAGTATAGGTATGTTTGTATATAAACTCCACAGCTTCAATTCCTTCTAGTATAGGTATGTTTGATATAAACTTCACAGCTTCAATTCCTTCAGTATAGGTATGTTTGTATATAAACTCCACAGCTTCAATTCCTTCTAGTATAGGTATGTTGGATATAAACTTCACAGCTTCAATTCCTTCTAGTATAGGTATATTTGTATATAAACTTCACAGCTTCAATTCCTTCTAGTAAGGTATGTTTGCATATAAACTTCACAGCTTCAATTCCTTCTAGTATAGGTATGTTTGTATAAAAAACTTCACAGCTTCAATTCCTTCTAGTATAGGTATGTTTGTATATAAACTCCACAGCTTCAATTCCTTCTAGTATAGGTATGTTGCATATAAACTTCACAGCTTCAATTCCTTCTAGTATAGGTATGTTTGTATATAAACTTCACAGCTTCAATTCCTTCTAGTATAGGTATGTTTGTATATAAACTCCACAGCTTCAATTCCTTCTAGTATAGGTATGTTTGCATATAAACTTATGACTCAAAATTTAACAATTGTTTAAAAGGGACAGTTTCTAAATTTTATGTATATTTCACCATTTCATTACAATACTCAGTGTAATAGGTCCTACAACATTTAGATCAATACATTATTGTAATTGTGTGTAATATTACAACTATCCCTATAGCTTGAAGAAATGTTGTTATATAAGACCTCATGTTATTAGCTTGATGGCGTTATAATATTTGTGACTCTTCATTTCTTCTTCTGGTATTTTAGTCCTCCCTGACCAAGATCTATTTTATAAGATGGAAATGTTGGATGGGAATATAAATGGTTTTATATAGGATAGTGTTTTTTTCACATTACTGTGTAGACATATAAAAAGATAACAAAACACTCTTCTTATGATTTTACTGAGAAAAACAAAAATTCATGTTTCCTACCTTCTGGGGCCAAGGCTGCAGTAATTGATACATATTAAAAATAGTTTTGTATGCTTTAGTCAAAACATGTTCATAATCAATCAGGATAATTAACTCTATTATCATAGGAATCATACTTTCACTGACAGAATCACCATTTGTGTGAGCACTACTACATGTTAGATTATAAAGGGATTCGGTTGTATAATGTTGACATCACAAGACTCCTGGGGTAGTATATCTTAACTAGAGTATAATAACTACAGATATCATCTCAATATATTAATATTGTAGTCTGTAATAAAATAACTCATCATGTTTGGCTATAGCCGAATAAAGAAGTGATAACTCACCTAGAAAACACCTTATTCAAGTCTTGTTCTGTTGAATCTCCAATACCCCCTGTAACATACGACAGCAATTCTTGTTGGGACATCGTCTTCGATTTAGCTTCTGTTAGTAAGAGGGTTAAAAAACAAGCTTTTAGACTTTGTTAGTAAAAAGAGATTTAAAAAGAAGCACAACCTATATGGATATACTATATCTGATATTTATTACCTCAACGTTTCACATGCTCATACAGGCAGCGTTATCAAGAGAATTAAATAATATAACAAGTTTAACAATATATATAGACAAATAATAGAGTAACAATCATACATATATTGTTAAACTTGTTATATTATTTAATTCTCTTGATAACGCTGCCTGTATGAGCATGTGAAACGTTGAGGTAATAAATATCAGATATAGTATATCCATATAGGTTGTGCTTCTTTATCTACATCTATGTCTATATGTCTTATAAACAGTAGATTTAAAAAGGTTTTAATACAGATAGAGATAGTAGCCTATCAACTTGCACCATTCTAATTTTCATTCAGATATCAGTGGTTTTTCAATTCCTCTAAAACATGATATTTTATGGGTTCAGTATCAAATTATTCATATTAGCAATGAACGATGGACCCATTTTAGTTACAATCATATAAATAGATTGTGCAAGGTGCTGATTAAATCTGGCAATTGAAGTCATAACAAATTGGGCACCATGACCATACATATTCCTATACAGTATATACACCTCTTTTACTGTGGACATAATTGATGTCACAAGATTCAACCAATATTTGTACCTGAGATGATTTAATGTCATTTAGAAAGTGGAGTTGCAACAACATTTTCGTTATTTGGATAACTCTTTCTTGGTATAGCACAGTTTCTAGTGCTGAATATTGGCTGAGACCCGAACAGGTTTCGAACCAGCGATCTCAGAGTCAGGCACCTAATCGCCAGCAATACATAGTCTAGACCACAAAACTTTATATATGTCATATATATATACCAAACCAAACACCCCTATATACTGCTATATATAATATAGTTCTGTATTATCATGTAAATAAAGGTTATATTGTTTTAAAACACCGTTTGGGTCTCAGCCAAAGCACGAGAATCTGTGCAATACCAAGAAAGTGTTATCCCAATAACAAAAATATTGTTAATATTTGTACCTGTAAAACTTGGCTCTAGAAAGAGGGTAAAAAAGTAAGACAACGAAAAGAAACAGATTTGGTCACCCCTGAACAATATTGATGAATTAAATAATGAGGGTAGAAGATAATAAAATGTATATATTTATTGTTAAAATAAAATATCATTGATACTAAAAATCTATATTCAGGGTGTTCAACTCAACTCGCAGCAACCCCCCCCCCCCCCCCCCGAAAAAAAAAATTAATTTCTCCAAGAATACTACATACCTTCCTCCTGTTTCATTTTAGCTATTTCATGATCAGCCAAATAACTAAAATGCTTTGCTGCAAACAAAATATTGTGGATTTTAATACAATTCAAAACAATTGGAATGTCATCATTCAGTTTTAAATGACAGGTTTGTTGTTTTTTTGCTCCAACTTTCTTACAATAATTATGTGAATGGCTATTTCTAGTGAAACAATTATTTTATCCTAATACTGAATGTAAATATAAGGATTGAATCTAGAATTGTTTTCAATGTATATGTTTTCAGTATATGTTAAATATTACATGAAGTAATTCATAGATATATCTACCTTCAATCTATAAACTTTCATCAGTCCACTTACTTGACCACAGATTAAATGTATAATATAGAATTTCTGTTTTTTTTTTCTCGGTATGTTTTATAATTTCATCGAAAAGGGAAAAAGTGTCAAGTGTTGAAAATTTGTGCTTGACTTCTGTATGATTTAAACATGCAACAGCAAGTAACAAAAATTGGTTAAAATAAATTACACTAAAGACATGTTTCATGCAAAATAACAACATTGATCTTAGACAAATAAAAAATCCACAATATTTAGATGACATAAAACATTTTAATTATGTAACCATCAAATTTTCTAACATGACAGATATACATGTTGTGTGTTACTGGCTGAGATATAGTACTATAATAGATATAGATGTTGTGTGTTACTGGGTGAGATATAGTACCATAATAGGTGTAGATGTTGTGTGTTACTGGGTGAGATATAGTACTATAATAGATATAGATGTTGTGTGTTACTGGGTGAGATATAGTACTATAATAGATGTAGATGTTGTGTGTTAGTGGGTGAGATATATTACTATAATAGATGTAGATGTTGTGTGTTACTGGGTGAGATATAGTACTATAATAGATGTAGATGTTGTGTGTTACTGGGTGAGATATAGTACCATAATAGATGTAGATGTTGTGTGTTACTGGGTGAGATATAGTACCATAATAGGTGTAGATGTTGTGTGTTACTGGGTGAGATATAGTACTATAATAGATATAGATGTTGTGTGTTACTGGGTGAGATATAGTACTATAATAGATGTAGATGTTGTGTGTTACTGGGTGAGATATAGTACTATAATAGATATAGATGGTGTGTGTTACTGGGTGAGATATAGTACTATAATAGATGTAGATGTTGTGTGTTACTGGGTGAGATATAGTACTATAATAGATATAGATGTTGTGTGTTATTGGGTGACATATAGTACTATAATAGATATAGATGTTGTGTGTTACTGGGTGAGATATAGTACTATAACAGATATAGATGTTGTGTGTTACTGGGTGAGATATAGTACTATAATAGATATAGATGTTGTGTGTTACTGGGTGAGATATAGTACTATAATAGATATAGATGGTGTGTGTTACTGGGTGAGATATAGTACTATAATAGATGTAGATGTTGTGTGTTACTTGGTGAGATATAGTACTATAATAGATATAGATGTTGTGTTTTATTGGGTGACATATAGTACTATAATAGATGTAGATGTTGTGTGTTACTGGGTGAGATATAGTACTATAATAGATGTAGATATTGTGTGTTACTGGGTGAGATATAGTACTATAACAGATATAGATATTGTGTGTTACTGGGTGAGATATAGTACCCATAATAGATGAGATAATGTGTGTTACTGGGTGAGATATAGTAACTATAATAGGTGTAGATGTTGTGTGTTACTGGGTGAGATATAGTACTATAATAGATATAGATGTTGTGTGTTATTGGGTGAGATATAGTACTATAATAGATATAGATGTTGTGTGTTACTGGGTGAGATATAGTACTATAATAGATATAGAGGGTTGTGTGTTACTGGGTGAGATATAGTACTATAATAGATATAGATATTGTGTGTTACTGGGTGAGATATAGTACTATAATAGATATAGATGTTGTGTGTTACTGGGTGAGATATAGTACTATAATAGATATAGATTTGTGTTTACTGGGTGAGATATAGTACTATAATAGATATAGATGTTGTGTGTTACTGGGTGAGATATAGTACTATAATAGATATAGATGTTGTGTGTTACTGGGTGAGATATAGTACTATAATAGATATAGATGTTGTGTGTTACTGGGTGAGATATAGTACTATAATAGATATAGATGTTGTGTGTTACTGGGTGAGATATAGTACTATAATAGATATAGATATTGTGTATTACTGGGTGAGATATAGTACTATAATAGATGTAGATGTTGTGTGTTATTGGGTGAGATTTAGTACTATAATAGATATAGATGTTGTGTGTTACTGGGGGAGATATAGTACTATAATAGATATAGATGTTGTGTGTTACTGGGTGAGATATAGTACTATAATAGATATAGATATTGTGTGTTACTGGGTGAGATATAGTACTATAACAGATATAGATGTTGTGTGTTACTGGGTGAGATATAGTACATAATAGATGTAGATAATGTGTGCTACTGGGTGAGATATAGTACTATAATAGATATAGATGTTGTGTGTTACTGGGTGAGATATAGTACTATAATAGATATAGATGTTGTGTGTTACTGGGTGAGATATAGTACTATAATAGATATAGATGTTGTGTGTTACTGGGTGAGATATAGTACTATAATAGATATAGATGTTGTGTGTTATGGGTGAGATATAGTACTATAATAGATATAGATGTTGTGTATTACTGGGTGAGATATAGTACTATAATAGATATAGATGTTGTGTGTTACTGGGTGAGATATAGTACTATAATAGATATAGATGTTGTGTGTTACTTGGTGAGATATAGTACTATAATAGATATAGATGTTGTGTGTTACTGGGTGAGATATAGTACTATAATAGATGTAGATGTTGTGTGTTACTGGGTGAGATATAGTACTATAATAGATGTAGATGTTGTGTGTTACTGGGTGAGATATAGTACTATAATAGATATAGATGTTGTGTGTTACTGGGTGAGATATAGTACTATAATAGATATAGATGTTGTGTGTTACTGGGTGAGATATAGTACTATAATAGATATAGATATTGTGTATTACTGGGTGAGATATAGTACTATAATAGATGTAGATGTTGTGTGTTACTGGGTGAGATATAGTACTATAATAGATATAGATGTTGTGTGTTACTGGGTGAGATATAGTACTATAATAGATATAGATGTTGTGTGTTACTGGGTGAGATATAGTACTATAATAGATATAGATATTGTGTATTACTGGGTGAGATATAGTACTATAATAGATATAGATGTTGTGTGTTACTGGGGAGATATAGTACTATAATAGATATAGATATTGTGTTACTGGGTGAGATATAGTACTATAATAGATATAGATGTTGTGTGTTACTGGGTGAGATATAGTACTATAATAGATATAGATGTTGTGTGTTACTGGGTGAGATATAGTACTATAATAGATATAGATGTTGTGTGTTACTGGGTGAGATATAGTACTATAATAGATATAGATGTTGTGTGTTACTTGGTGAGATATAGTACTATAATAGATGTAGATGTTGTGTTTACTGGGTGAGATATAGTACTATAATAGATATAGATATTGTGTTTACTGGGTGAGATATAGTACTATAATAGATATAGATGTTGTGTGTTACTGGTGAGATATAGTACTATAATAGATATAGATGTTGTGTGTTACTGGGTAGATATGTACTATAATAGATGAGATGGTGTGTTACTGGGTGAGATATAGTACTATAATAGATATAGAGTTGTGTGTTACTGGGTGAGATATAGTACTATAATAGATGTAGATGTTGTGTGTTACTGGGTGAGATATAGTACATAAAGATATAGATGTGTGTGTTACTGGTGAGATATAGTACTATAAAGATATAGATGTTGTGTTACTGGGTGAGATATAGTACTATAATAGATATAGATGTTGTGTGTACTGGGTGAGATATAGTACTATAATAGATGTAGATGTTGTTGTTATGGGTGAGATATAGTACTATATAGATATAGATGTTGTGTGTTACTGGGTAGATATAGTACTATAATAGATTAGATGTTGTTGTTACTGGGTGAGATATAGTACTATATAGATATAGATGTTGTGTGCTACTTGGTGAGATATAGTACTATAATAGATATAGATGTTGTGTGTTACTGGGTGAGATATAGTACTATAATAGATATAGATGTTGTGTGTTACTGGGTGAGATATAGTACTATAATAGATATAGATGTTGTGTGTTACTGGGTGAGATATAGTACTATAATAGATGTAGATGTTGTATGTTATTGGGTGAGATATAGTACTATATAGATATAGATGTTGTGTGCTACTTGGTGAGATATAGTACTATAATAGATATAGAAGTTGTGTGTTACTGGGTGAGATATAGTACTATAATAGATGTAGATGTTGTGTGTTACTTGGTGAGATATAGTACTATTATAGATATAGATATTGTGTGTTACTGGATGAGATATAGTACCATAATAGATATAGATGTTGTGTGTTACTGGGTGAGATAAAGTACTATAATAGATATAGATGTTGTGTGTTACTGGCTGAGATATAGTACTATAATTGATATAGATGTTGTGTGTTATTGGGTGAGATATAGTACTATAATAGATATAGATGTTGTGTGCTACTTGGTGAGAAATAGTACTATAATAGATGTAGATGTTGTGTGTTACTGGTGAGATATAGTACTATAATAGATATAGATGTTGTGTTACTGGGAGAGATTTAGTACTATAATAGATATAGATGTTGTGTGTTACTGGGTGAGATATAGTACTATAATAGATATAGATGTTGTGTGTACTGGGTGAGATATAGTACTATAATAGTGTAGATTTGTGTGTTACTGGGTGAGATATAGTACTATAATAGATATAGATGTTGTGTGTTACTGGGTGAGATATAGTACTATAATAGATATAGATGTTGTGTGTTACTGGGTGAGATATAGTACTATAATAGATTAGATGTTGTGTGTTACTGGGTGAGATATAGTACTATAATAGATATAGATTTGTGTGTTACTGGGTGAGATATAGTACCATAATAGATGTAGATATTGTGTTACTGGGTGAGATATAGTACTATAATAGATATAGATGTTGTGTGTTACTGGGTGAGATATAGTACTATAATAGATGTAGATGTTGTGTGTTACTGGGTGAGATATAGTACTATAATAGATATAGATGTTGTGTGTTATTGGGTGAGATATAGTACTATAATAGATATAGATGTTGTGTGTTACTGGGTGAGATATAGTACTATAATAGATGTAGATGTTGTGTGTTACTGGCTGAGATATAGTACTATAATAGATATAGATGTTGTGTGTTACTGGGTGAGATATAGTACTATAATAGATATAGATGTTGTGTGTTACTGGGTGAGATATAGTACTATAATATAGATGTTGTGTGTTACTGGGTGAGATATAGTACTATAATAGATTAGATGTGTGTGTTACTGGGTGAGATATAGTACTATAATAGATATAGATGTTGTGTGTTACTGGGTGAGATATAGTACTATAATAGATATAGATGTTGTGTGTTATTGGGTGAGATATAGTACTATAATAGATATAGATGTTGTGTGTTACTGGGTGAGATATAGTACTATAATAGATATAGATGTTGTGTGTTACTGGGTGAGATATAGTACTATAATAGATATAGATGTTGTGTGTTACTGGGTGAGATATAGTACTATAATAGATATAGATGTTGTGTGTTACTGGGTGAGATATAGTACTATAATATAGATGTTGTGTGTTACTGGGTGAGATATAGTACTATAATAGATATAGATGTTGTGTGTTACTTGGTGAGATATAGTACTATAATAGATGTAGATGTTGTGTGTTACTGGGTGAGATATAGTACTATAATAGATATAGATGTTGTGTGTTACTGGGTGAGATATAGTACATAATAGATTAGATGTTGTGTGTTACTGGGTGAGATATAGTACTATAATAGATATAGATGTTGTGTTTACTGGGTGAGATATAGTACTATAATAGATATAGATGTTGTGTGTTACTGGGTGAGATATAGTACTATAATAGATGTAGATGTTGTGTGTTACTTGGTGAGATATAGTACTATAATAGATTAGATTTGTGTGTTACTGGGTGAGATATAGTACTATAATAGATATAGATGTTGTGTGTTATTGGGTGAGATATAGTACTATAATAGATATAGATGTTGTGTGTTACTGGGTGAGATATAGTACTATAATAGATATAGATGTTGTGTGTTACTGGGTGAGATATAGTACTATAATAGATATAGATATTGTGTGTACTTGGTGAGATATAGTACTATAATAGATTAGATGTTGTATGTTACTGGGTGAGATATAGTACTATAATAGATATAGATGTTGTGTGTTACTGGGTGAGATATAGTACTATAATAGATATAGATGTTGTGTGTTACTGGGTGAGATATAGTACCATAATAGATGTAGATGTTGTGTGTTACTGGGTGAGATATAGTACTATAATAGATATAGATGTTGTGTGTTACTGGGTGAGATATAGTACTATAATAGATATAGATGTTGTGTGTTACTGGGTGAGATAAGTACTATAATAGATATAGATGTTGTGTGTTACTGGGTGAGATATAGTACTATAATAGATATAGATGTTGTGTGTTACTGGGTGAGATATAGTACTATAATAGATATAGATGTTGTGTGTTACTGGGTGAGATATAGTACTATAATAGATATAGATGTTGTGTGTTACTGGGTGAGATATAGTACTATAATAGATATAGATGTTGTGTGTTACTGGGTGAGATATAGTACTATAATAGATATAGATGTTGTGTGTTACTGGGTGAGATATAGTACTATAATAGATATAGATGTTGTGTGTTACTGGGTGAGATATAGTACTATAATAGATATAGATGTTGTGTGTTACTGGGTGAGATATAGTACTATAATAGATATAGATGTTGTGTGTTACTGGGTGAGATATAGTACTATAATAGATATAGATGTTGTGTGTTACTGGGTGAGATATAGTACTATAATAGATTAGATGTTGTGTGTTACTGGGTGAATATAGTACTATAATAGATTAGATTTGTGTGTTACTGGGTGAGATATAGTACTATAATAGATTAGATTTGTGTTTACTGGGTGAGATATAGTACTATAAAGATTAGATTTGTGTGTTACTGGGTGAGATATAGTACTATAATAGATATAGATTTGTGTGTTACTGGGTGAGATATAGTACTATAATAGATATAGATTTGTGTGTTACTGGGTGAGATATAGTACTATAATAGATTAGATTTGTGTGTTACTGGGTGAGATATAGTACTATAATAGATATAGATTTGTGTTTACTGGGTGAGATATAGTACTATAAAGATATAGATTTGTGTGTTACTGGGTGAATATGTACTATAATAGATATAGATGTTGTGTGTTACTGGGTGAGATATAGTACTATAATAGATTAGATGTTGTGTGTACTGGGTGAGATATAGTACTATAATAGATATAGATTTGTGTGTTACTGGGTGAGATATAGTACTATAATAGATTAGATGTTGTGTGTTACTGGGTGAGATATAGTACTATAATAGATATAGATGTTGTGTGTTACTGGGTGAGATATAGTACTATAATAGATATAGATGTTGTGTGTTATGGGTGAATATAGTACTATAATAGATTAGATGTTGTGTGACTGGGTGAGATATAGTACTATAATAGATATAGATGTTGTGTGTTACTGGGTGAGATATAGTACTATAATAGATTAGATGTTGTGTGTTACTGGGTGAGATATAGTACATAATAGATATAGATGTTGTGTGTTATGGGTGAGATATAGTACTATAATAGATATAGATTTGTGTGTTACTGGGTGAGATATAGTACTATAATAGATATAGATGTTGTGTGTTACTGGGTGAGATATAGTACTATAATAGATATAGATTTGTGTGTTACTGGGTGAGATATAGTACTATAATAGATATAGATGTTGTGTGTTACTGGGTGAGATATAGTACTATAATAGATATAGATGTTGTGTGTTACTGGGTGAGATATAGTACTATAATAGATATAGATGTTGTGTGTTACTGGGGAGATATAGTACTATAATAGATATAGATGTTGTGTGTTACTGGGTGAGATATAGTACTATAATAGATTAGATGTTGTGTGTTACTGGGTGAGATATAGTACTATAATAGATATAGATTTGTGTTTACTGGGTGAGATATAGTACTATAATAGATATAGATGTTGTGTGTTACTGGGTGAGATATAGTACTATAAAGATATAGATGTTGTGTGTTATGGGTGAGATATAGTACTATAATAGATATAGATGTTGTGTGTTACTGGGTGAGATATAGTACTATAACAGATGTAGATATTGTGTTACTGGGTGAGATATAGTACTATAATAGATATAGATATTGTGTGTTACTGGGTGAGATATAGTACTATAATAGATATAGATGTTGTGTGTTACTGGGTGAGATATAGTACTATAATAGATATAGATTTGTGTGTTACTGGGTGAGATATAGTACTATAATAGATATAGATTTGTGTGTTACTGGGTGAGATATAGTACTATAATAGATATAGATGTTGTGTTTACTGGGTGAGATATAGTACTATAATAGATATAGATGTTGTGTGTTACTGGTGACATATGGTACTATAATAGATATAGATGTTGTGTGTTACTGGGTGAGATATAGTACTATAATAGATATAGATTTGTGTGTTACTGGGTGAGATATATTACTATAATAGATTAGATGTGTGTTACTGGGTGAGATATAGTACATAATAGATTAGATGTGTGTGTTGTGAGATATAGTACTATAATAGATGTAGATGTTGTGTGTTACTGGGTGAGATATAGTACTATAATAGATATAGATGTTGTGTGTTACTGGGTGAATATGTACTATAATAGATATAGATGTTGTGTGTTACTGGGTGAGATATAGTACTATAATAGATATAGATGTTGTGTGTTACTGGGTGAGATATAGTACTATAAAGATATAGATGTTGTGTGTTACTGGGTGAGATATAGTACTATAAAGATATAGATGTTGTGTTATGGGTGAGATATAGTACTATAATAGATATAGATGTTGTGTTTACTGGGTGAGATATAGTACTATAAAGATTAGATTTGTGTTACTGGGTGAGATATAGTACTATAAAGATATAGATTTGTGTGTTACTGGGTGAGATATAGTACTATAATGATATAGATGTTGTGTGTTACTGGGTGAATAGTACTATAATAGATTGATGTGTGTGTACTGGTAAGATATAGTACTATAATAGATTAGATGTTGTGTGACTGGGTGAATATATACTATAATAGATGTAGATGTTGTGTGACTGGGTGAATATAGTACCATAATAGTGTAGATATGTGATGGTGAATATAGTACATAATAGATGTAGATTTGTGTGTTACTGGTGAGATATAGTACTATAATAGATATAGATTTGTGTGTTACTGGGTGAATATGTACTATAATAGATATAGATGTTGTGTGTTACTGGGTGAGATATAGTACTATAATAGATATAGATTTGTGTGTTACTGGGTGAGATATAGTACTATAAAGATATAGATTTGTGTGTTACTGGGTGAGATATAGTACTATAACAGATATAGATGTTGTGTGTTATGGGTGAGATATAGTACTATAAAGATATAGATGTTGTGTGTTACTGGGTGAGATATAGTACTATAATAGATGTAGATATTGTGTTACTGGGTGAGATATAGTACTATAACAGATATAGATATTGTGTTACTGGGTGAGATATAGTACTATAAAGATATAGATGTTGTGTGTTACTGGGTGAATATGTACTAAATAGATATAGATGTTGTGTGTTACTGGGTGAGATATAGTACTATAACAGATGTAGATGTTGTGTGTTACTGGGTGAGATATAGTACTATAATAGATATAGATATTGTGTGTTACTGGGTGAGATATAGTACTATAATAGATATAGATGTTGTGTGTTACTGGGTTAGATATAGTACTATAATAGATATAGATATTGTGTTTTACTGGGTGAGATATAGTACTATAATAGATATAGATGTTGTGTGTTACTGGGTGAGATTTAGTACTATAATAGATATAGATGTTGTGTGTTATTGGGTGAGATATAGTACTATAATAGATATAGATGTTGTGTGCAACTGGGTTGAGATATAGTACTATAATAGATATAGATGTTGTGTTTTTACTGGGTGAGATATAGTACTATAATCGATATAGATGTTGTGTGGTACTTGGTGAGATATAGTACTATAACAGATATAGATGTTGTGTGTTATTGGGTGAGATATAGTACTATAATAGATATAGATGTTGTGTGTTACTGGGCGAGGTATGGTACCATCATAGATATAGATGTTGTGTGTTACTGGGTGAGATATAGTACTATAATAGATGTAGATGTTGTGTGTTACTGGGTGAGATATAGTACTATAATAGATATAGATATTGTGTGTTACTGGGTGAGGTATGGTACTATAATAGATATAGATGTTGTGTATTACTGGGTGAGATATAGTACTATACTAGATATAGATGTTGTGTGTTACTGGGTGACATATAGTACTATACTAGATATAGATGTTGTGTGTTACTGGGTTAGATATAGTACTATAATAGATGTAGATGTTGTGTGTTACTGGGTGAGATATAGTACTATAATAGATATAGATATTGTGTGTTACTGGGTGAGATATAGTACTATAATAGATGTAGATGTTGTGTGTTACTGGGTGAGATATGGTACTATAATAGATGTAGATGTTGTGTGTTATGGGTGAGATATAGTACTATAATAGATATAGATGTTGTGTGTTACGGGGTTGAGATATAGTACTATAATAGATATAGATATTGTGTATTACTGGGTTAGATATAGTACTATAATAGATATAGATGTTGTGTTTTACTGGGTGAGATATAGTACTATAATAGATATAGATATTGTGTATTACTGGGTGAGATATAGTACTATAATAGATATAGATATTGTGTATTACTGGGTGAGATATAGTACTATAATAGATATAGATATTGTGTATTACTGGGTGAGGTATGGTACTATAATAGATATAGATATTGTGTATTACTGGGTGAGATATAGTACTATAACAGATATAGATTTTGTGTGTTATTGGGTGAGATATAGTACTATAATAGATGTAGATGTTGTGTGTTACTGGGTGAGATATAGTACGATAATAGATATAGATATTGTGTATTACTGGGTGAGATATAGTACTAAAATAGATATAGATATTGTGTATTACTGGGTAAGGTATGGTACTATAACAGATATAGATGTTGTGTGTTATTGGGTGACATATACTACTATAATAGATATAGATATTGTGTTTTACTGGGTGAGATATAGTACTATAATAGATATAGATATTGTGTATTACTGGGTGAGATATAGTACTATAATAGATATAGATATTTTGTATTACTGGGTGAGATATAGTACTATATAGATATAGATATTGTGTTACTGGGTGAGATATAGTACTATAATAGATGTAGATGTTGTATGTTACTGGGTGAGATATAGTACTATAATAGATATAGATGTTGTGTTTTACTGGGTGAGATATAGTACTATAACAGATATAGATGTTGTGTGTTACTGGGGGAGATATAGTACTATAATAGATGTAGATGTTGTGTGTTACTGGGTGAGATATAGTACTATAATAGATGTAGATGTTGTCGATAACAGATATCATTGTCAATAACAGATATCATTGTCAATAACAGATATTGTCAATAACAGATATCATTGCCAATTACAGATATCATTGTCAATAACAGATATCATTGTCAATTACAGATATCATTGTCAATAACAGATATCGTTGTCAATAACAGATATCAATGTCAATTAAAGATATCATTGTCAATAACAGATATCATTGTCAATAACAGATATCATTGTCAATAACAGATATTGTCAATAACAGATATCATTGCCAATTACAGATATCATTGTCAATAACAGATATCATTGTCAATTACAGATATCATTGTCAATAACAGATATCATTGTCAATAACAGATATCGTTGTCAATTACAGATATCATTGTCAATAACAGATATCATTGCCAATTACAGACATCATTGTCAACTACAGATATCGTTGTCAATTACAGATATCATTGTCAATAAGATATCAGATATCATTGTCCAGATTATTGCAGATATCATTGTCAACGACAGATATCATTGTCAATAACAGATATCATTGTCAATAACATATATCATTGTCAAGGACAGATATCATTGCCAATAACAGATATCATTGTCAATAACAGATATCATTGTCAATAACAGATATCATTGTCAAGGACAGATATCATTGTCAATAACAGATATCATTGTCAATAACAGATATCATTGTCAACTACAGATATCACTGTCAATTACAGATATCATTGTCAATAACAGATATCATTGTCAATTACAGATATCATTGTCAACTACAGATATCACTGTCAATTACAGATATCATTGTCAACTACAGATATCATTGTCAATAACAGATATCATTGTCAATTACAGATATCATTGTCAACTACAGATATCATTGTCAATAACAGATATCATTGCCAATTACAGATATCATTGTCAACGACAGATATCATTGTCAATAACAGATATCATTGTCAATAACAGATATCATTGTCAAGGACAGATATCATTGCCAATAACAGATATCATTGCCAATAACAGATATCATTGTCAATAACAGATATCATTGTCAATAACAGATATCATTGTCAATAACAGATATCATTGTCAATAACAGATATCATTGTCAATAACAGATATCATTGTCAATTACAGATATCATTGTCAACTACAGATATCACTGTCAATTACAGATATCATTGTCAACTACAGATATCACTGTCAATTACAGATATCATTGTCAATAACAGATATCATTGCCAATTACAGATATCATTGCCAACTACAGATATCACTGTCAATTACAGATATCATTGTCAACTACAGATATCACTGTCAATTACAGATATCATTGTCAAGGACAGATATCACTGTCAATTACAGATATCATTGCCAACTACAGATATCACTGTCAATTACAGATATCATTGTCAACTACAGATATCACTGTCAATTACAGATATCATTGTCAAGGACAGATATCATTGTCAATTACAGATATCATTGGTCTGATTAAGTCAAAATTTTAAGTCCATTTTAAATTCAGACAATATAAAACATAAAAGGGAAATAAAGAGAAAAGAAGACATTGAATAAAATATTGTATTGGTGTAAAATAAAAGATTAACAGGGTATATAAAAGATATGATGGGTTTGTATTAAAGGAGAGTAAAACAGATTCAAACTGGATTGTCCTTCTTGATTTGAACTGGCTTTGAAATAAGGCATAATAGACTTTGAACATCTGAATGAAATATAGATCTTTCCAGAAGAAATGCTTAGAAAATGCTTATTGAGTTTGTGTTTTGATACTACATAAATGATATCTCTGGGAAAATGTCAGGGCAATATTTTATAAGGTAAGTAATTAGTGGAAGGTGTGAGCTAGAGAATTGAAAGTGACCGGTGAAAATAATTTCTTTCAAACTGTCATTGTGGGATTCTATTTCATATTTACTTCATTTTATCATGACATTTGAATGGGTTTGACCTGTGAAATTTCGCAGCCCCATACAGTGTTTGTTACATACCTCTTGTGCTACAGCCAGAAAATGATAGGTCAAAGATGCAGTAAAGTCTATGATAAAAGCCTCAGGTACCACTATAAGTAGTTTGATAGAAGAACAGAGCCTTATTACACAACCAGCCACCTCAAGAACTACAATCTAACTTCATATTGACAAATTGTCATAGTATTAAAAACAAGAAAATATAATAAAATAAAACATAATAACTGGCGGATTAAAATTCCCTTTCTCCCAAAACATGATAGATATATTACCAATAAAACATGATAGATATATTACCAATAAAACATGATAGATATATTACCAATAAAACATGATAGATGACAAGATTTATCATAACAGCTTTCACAATTAGAATTTAATTTTCAACAATAAATAAAAGTCAGGCAATTAAACATTTGGTTATCCTGAAGAATTTTTACTTACGTATTCTCATTTAAACCTTCAATTATTTTCACAGTAAAACTTTTTATTGTTAGAAATTCTCCTTTCTTATTGCTGGATATCCTTGTCTGAAGTTTATTTATTTGAATTCTCCTCCAAACATTTCATATATTATAAATAGTACTGTACATCAGATATAGTACTATATATTATAATAGTACTGTACATCAGATATAGTACTATATATCATAATAGTACTGTACATCATAAGATATAGTACTATATATTATAATAGTACTGTACATCAGATATAGTACTATATATTATAAATAGTACTGTACATCAGATATAGTACTATATATTATAATAGTACTGTACATCATCAGATATAGTACTATATATCATAATAGTACTGTACATCATCAGATATAGTACTATATATTATAATAGTACTGTACATCAGATATAGTACTATATATTATAATAGTACTGTACATCAGATATAGTACTATATATTATAATAGTACTGTACATCATATATAGTACTATATATTATAATAGTACTGTACATCATATATAGTACTATATATTATAATAGTACTGTACATCATCAGATATAGTACTATATATTATAATAGTACTGTACATCATCAGATATAGTACTATATATTATAATAGTACTGTACATCATCAGATATAGTACTATATATCATAATAGTACAAATAAGAAAATTTGTCACCCGACTGATTAAATGGTTTAGTTAACAATAATAATAATAATAATCTAATTTACATATTAATCATTATCTTTCTCCATATAAAAATTTAGTCTGTACACATTTCATTATTTACAATTCCAAAATATTTTCATTTACATGATTTTTATACACAAAAAGTTTCCCTGATCTTATTCACATTTTACTCTTTATGTTCACTTATTTCAAGATTATACTGAATATGGCTAAGAACAAATTAAACAGGTTAGTTAACATTAAACAGGTTAGTTAACATTAAACAGGTTAGTTAACATTAAACAGGTTAGTTAACATTAAACAGGTTAGTTAACACTTGGAAGAATTTGGCCTTCAGTCACCAAGATTTGTTTTTGGAGAACAACAAGTTTAAGAGGTTAAGATAATGAAAGGGTATTATATATATATATATATATATAGTCATCTCAATATTCTATTTACAAGCTTGAAAATTAGCTCCTTATATTTCATTGTTGTGGAACCCAAAACTAGATTTGTCTTCTAAAACGCTTTCAACAAGAAATGAGAGTGACCTGCTATTAAAATAACTGTATTTAATTAGTGTCATTAATACAAGGACAGAATTAGCTTCATTGACATCTGGGTTTCACTTGAAAACTTCAACCATATTTTTGACAATTATATAAAAGATATAACAATCGTCTGGTGATAGGTGAACAATATGCAGATTGATTACAATTATTTTGGCAAATCTTTAAAATTGAGGAAGGGGAGTGACAGACATTCCATAAATAGATATTTTCTTTAATTTAATTTTAAAGAAGAAAGAGAAGTAGTTGATGAAATATGTAATAATGGTTGATTGTGTTTATAATATAATGATATGTTTCTCTATTTAATTGACAATTCTTTACATTACATTTAAAACTAACAACTTTGTTAAATATACTATTTACATTGTCACTACCTACACCTACAGCTACAGCTGTTATATTTTTATCTTTCATAGCTTACTGACACCTACAGCTGTTATACTTCTATCTTTCATAGCTTACTGACACCTACACCTACAACTACAGCTGTTATATTTTTATCTTTCATAGCTTACTGACACCTACAGCTGTTATACTTCTATCTTTCATAGCTTACTGACACCTACACCTACAGCTACAGCTGTTATATTTTTATCTTTCATAGCTTACTGACACCTACAGCTTCAGCTGTTTTACTTCTATCTTTCATAGCTTACTGACACCTACACCTACAGCTGTTATACTTCTATCTTTCATAGCTTACTGACACCTACAGCTACAGCTGTTATATTTTTATCTTTCATAGCTTACTGACACCTACACCTACAGCTGTTATATTTTTATCTTTCATAGCTTACTGACACCTACAGCTTCAGCTGTTATACTTCTATCTTTCATAGCTTACTGACACCTACACCTACAGCTGTTATACTTCTATCTTTCATAGCTTACTGACACCTACAGCTACAGCTGTTATATTTTTATCTTTCATAGCTTACTGACACCTACAGCTGTTATACTTCTATCTTTCATAGCTTACTGACACCTACACCTACAACTACAGCTGTTATATTTTTATCTTTCATAGCTTACTGACACCTACAGCTGTTATACTTCTATCTTTCATAGCTTACTGACACCTACACCTACAGCTACAGCTGTTATATTTTTATCTTTCATAGCTTACTGACACCTACAGCTGTTATACTTCTATCTTTCATAGCTTACTGACACCTACACCTACAGCTGTTTTACTTCTATCTTTCATAGCTTACTGACACCTACACCTACAGCTACAGCTGTTATACTTCTATCTTTCATAGCTTATTGACACCTACACCTACAGCTACAGCTGTTATACTTCTATCTTTCATAGCTTACTGACACCTACACCTACAGCTGTTTTACTTCTATCTTTCATAGCTTACTGTCACCTACACCTACAACTACAGCTGTTATACTTCTATCTTTCATAGCTTACTGACACCTACACCTACAGCTACAGCTGTTATACTTCTATCTTTCATAGCTTACTGACACCTACACCTACACATACAGCTGTTTTACTTCTATCTTTCATAGCTTACTGACACCTACACCTACAGCTGTTTTACATCTATCTTCCATAGCTTACTGACACCTACAGCTGTTTTACTTCTATCTTTCATAGCTTAATGACACCTACAGCTGTTTTACTTCTATCTTTCATAGCTTACTGACACCTACAGCTGTTTTACTTCTATCTTTCATAGCTTACTGACACCTACAGCTGTTTTACTTCTATCTTTCATAGCTTACTGACACCTACACCTACAGCTACAGCTGTTTTACTTCTATCTTTTCATCAAGTCTGCAGTTTTAATATTAGAATGAGAAATGAGGGGTTTAAATTATGGAATTAAGTTTTACACACAGTACAAGAAATTCTTTCTTGTTTACACAAGGCAGTTTATACAGAAATTAAGGATACTGTTTAAAATAAGTATTTTGTTTGTTTCCCCTGTATTTCAAAAGTTTATAATGGAAGCCAATTTGTCTGGGAGGTTGACAAGAGTTATCTGTAAATAGAAGTTTTTCATCAAAATTCATTCTTATGATTCACAGTTTCGTCAAAATCCATCAAGAAACCAGCTCTCTATCATGTCCACAAGCAATTCAAGAACAAGGAGAATAACTCATCAGACAGGTGTGACGGCTATATGCATGCACATTGTTATGTGGGCATATATAAATGGAATTTATCAAGATTCTGTGAACTATGTATTAAATGTTTTCATCTGAAGATAACGAGTCCCCCAGTTTGAAGTGTGTGGTGTGTATAATTATCTGAAGATAACGAGTCCCCCAGTTTGAAGTGTGTGGAGTGTATAATTATCTGAAGATAACGAGTCCCCCAGTTTGAAGTGTGTGGTGTGTATAATTATCTGAAGATAACGAGTCCCCCAGTTTGAAGTGTGTGGTGTGTATTATTATCTGAAGATAACGAGTCCCCCAGTTTGAAGTGTGTGGTGTGTATAATTATCTGAAGATAACGAGTCCCCCAGTTTGAAGTGTGTGGTGTGTATAATTATCTGACGATAACGAGTCCCCCAGTTTGAAGTGTGTGGTGTGTATAATTATCTGACGATAACGAGTCCCCCAGTTTGAAGTGTGTGGTGTGTATAATTATCTGACGATAACGAGTCCCCCAGTTTGAAGTGTGTGGTGTGTATAATTATCTGACGATAACGAGTCCCCCAGTTTGAAGTGTGTGGTGTGTATAATTATCTGAAACATAACGAGTCCCCCAGTTTGAAGTGTGTGGTGTGTATAATTATCATGATCCATTGAAATAAAGAACGAGTCCCCCAGTTTGAAGTGTGTGGTGTTATAATTAATATAAACAAAGAAATGAGAAATATAAGACATGAATACCACTCTCACAAATAAAGAAGAAAAATAAAAACAATATTAAAAGCTCTAGCCATCTACACAAAGAACATTAAAACCACATTGACAATAGTAAAAAAAAAAATCTTTAACAACAAAGCAAAGTGAAATAGCTGTAACTTCAGCGTTCTAATGTTAGCTGATAGGATCAACCATGTTGCAAATTATTCAAGAAGAGCCATTATAAAGCTTACTGGTTTTACTAGTGGTCGTTGTTCCTGGAGCATTATGTTCGATTTCCTGCTCAAAAAACTTCTTTTTGTCCGTAAAATTTACAGCCTCTCTTTCATGTTTCTGAAAAAGATACAATTAATTATAATACATAATAATAATAATACATCCCAATTATTTGTTATTTTATAAAAACATCAGCTTGACTGGTAAATATAGTTTTATCATTAACCTATAGCTCTAGTCAGATATGACTGGTAAATATAGTTTTATCATTAACCTATAGCTCTAGTCAGATATGACTGGTAAATATAGTTTTATCATTAACCTATAGCTCTAGTCAGATATGACTGGTAAATATAGTTTTATCATTAACCTATAGCTCTAGTAAGATATGACTGGTAAATATAGTTTTATCATTAACCTATAGCTCTAGTCAGACATGGCTGGTAAATATAGTTTTATCATTAACCTATAGCTCTAGTCAGATATGGCTGGTAAATATAGTTTTATCATTAACCTATAGCTCTAGTCAGATATGACTGGTAAATACAGTTTTATCATTAACCTATAGCTCTAGTCAGATATGACTGGTAAATATAGTTTTATCATCAACCTATAGCTCTAGTCAGATATGACTGGTAAATACAGTTTTATCATTAACCTATAGCTCTAGTCAGATATGACTGGTAAATATAGTTTTATCATTAACCTATAGCTCCAGTCAGATATGGCTGGTAAATATAGTTTTATCATTAACCTATAGCTCTAGTAAGATATGACTGGTAAATATAGTTTTATCATTAACCTATAGCTCTAGTCAGATATGACTGGTAAATATAGTTTTATCATTAACCTATAGCTCTAGTCAGATATGACTGGTAAATATAGTTTTATCATTAACCTATAGCTCTAGTCAGATATGACTGGTAAATATAGTTTTATCATTAACCTATAGCTCTAGTAAGATATGACTGGTAAATTTAGTTTTATCATTAACCTATAGCTCTAGTCAGATATGACTGGTAAATATAGTTTTATCATTAACCTATAGCTCTAGTCAGATATGACTGGTAAATATAGTTTTATCATTAACCTATAGCTCTAGTCAGATATGACTGGTAAATATAGTTTTATCATTAACCTATAGCTCTAGTCAGATATGACTGGTAAATATAGTTTTATCATTAACCTATAGCTCTAGTAAGACATAACTGGTAAATATAGTTTTATCATTAACCTATAGCTCTAGTAAGATATGACTGGTAA
Source organism: Nipponacmea schrenckii (assembly GCA_030562195.1). Taxonomy (NCBI): domain Eukaryota; kingdom Metazoa; phylum Mollusca; class Gastropoda; family Lottiidae; genus Nipponacmea; species Nipponacmea schrenckii. The sequence continues at coordinate 928,803 of JAUJPP010000005.1, read as the reverse complement.
AAATAGTTTTATCATTAACCTATAGCTCTAGTAAGATATGACTGGTAAATATAGTTTTATCATTAACTTATAGCTCTAGTCAGATATGACTGGTAAATATAGTTTTATCATTAACCTATAGCTCTAGTAAGACATAACTGGTAAATATAGTTTCATCATTAACCTATAGCTCTAGTAAGATATGACTGGTAAATATAGTTTTATCATTAACCTATAGCTCTAGTCAGATATGACTGGTAAATATAGTTTTATCATTAACCTATAGCTCTAGTCAGACATAACTGGTAAATATAGTTTTATCATTAACCTATAGCTCTAGTCAGACATGACTGGTAAATATAGTTTTATCATTAACCTATAGCTCTAGTAAGATATGACTGGTAAATATAATTTTATCATTAACCTATAGCTCTAGTAAGATATGACTGGTAAATATAGTTTTATCATTAACCTATAGCTCTAGTCAGATATGACTGGTAAATATAGTTTTATCATTAACCTATAGCTCTAGTAAGATATGACTGGTAAATATAGTTTTATCATTAACCTATAGCTCTAGTCAGATATGACTGGTAAATATAGTTTTATCATTAACCTATAGCTCTAGTCAGATATGACTGGTAAATACAGTTTTATCATTAACCGATAGCTCTAGTCAGATATAACTGGTAAATATAGTTTTATCATTAACCTATAGCTCTAGTCAGATATGATTGGTAAATATAGTTTTATCATTAACCTATAGCTCTAGTAAGATATGACTGGTAAGTACAGTATTATCATTAACCTATAGCTCTAGTCAGATATGACTGGTAAATATAGTTTTATCATTAACCTATAGCTCTAGTAATATATGACTGGTAAATACAGTATTATCATTAACCTATAGCTCTAGTCAGACATGACTGGTAAATATAGTTTTATCATTAACCTATAGCTCTAGTAAGATATGGCTGGTAAATACAGTTTTATCATTAACCTATAGCTCTAGTCAGATATGACTGGTAAATATAGTTTTATCATTAACCTATAGCTCTAGTAAGATATGACTGGTAAGTATAGTTTTATCATTAACCTATAGCTCTAGTAAGATATGACTGGTAAATATAGTTTTATCATTAACCTATAGCTCTAGTCAGATATGACTGGTAAATATAGTTTTATCATTAACCTATAGCTCTAGTCAGATATGACTGGTAAATATAGTTTTATCATTAACCTATAGCTCTAGTCAGATATGACTGGTAAATATAGTTTTATCATTAACCTATAGCTCTAGTCAGATATGACTGGTAAATACAGTTTTATCATTAACCTATAGCTCTAGTCAGATATAACTGGTAAATATAGTTTTATCATTAACCTATAGCTCTAGTCAGATATGACTGGTAAGTACAGTATTATCATGAACCTATAGCTCTAGTAAGATATGACTGGTAAATATAGTTTTATCATTAACCTATAGCTCTAGTCAGATATGACTGGTAAATATAGTTTTATCATTAACCTATAGCTCTAGTCAGATATGACTGGTAAATATAGTTTTATCATTAACCTATAGCTCTAATAAGATATGACTGGTAAATATAGTTTTATCATTAACCTATAGCTCTAGTCAGATATGACTGGTAAATATAGTTTTATCATTAACCTATAGCTCTAGTCAGATATGACTGGTAAATATAGTTTTATCATTAACTTATAGCTCTAGTAAGATATGACTGGTAAGTATAGTTTTATCATTAACCTATAGCTCTAGTCAGATATGACTGGTAAATATAGTTTTATCATTAACCTATAGCTCTAGTCAGATATGACTGGTAAATATAGTTTTATCATTAACCTATAGCTCTAGTCAGATATGACTGGTAAATATAGTTTTATCATTAACCTATAGCTCTAGTAAGATATGACTGGTAAATATAGTTTTATCATTAACCTATAGCTCTAGTCAGATATGACTGGTAAATATAGTTTTATCATTAACCTATAGCTCTAGTCAGATATGACTGGTAAATACAGTTTTATCATTAACCTATAGCTCTAGTCAGATATGACTGGTAAATATAGTTTTATCATTAACCTATAGCTCTAGTCAGATATGACTGGTAAATACAGTTTTATCATTAACCTATAGCTCTAGTCAGATATGACTGGTAAATACAGTTTTATCATTAACCTATAGCTCTAGTCAGATATGACTGGTAAATATAGTTTTATCATTAACCTATAGCTCTAGTCAGATATGACTGGTAAATACAGTTTTATCATTAACCTATAGCTCTAGTCAGATATGACTGGTAAATATAGTTTTATCATTAACCTATAGCTCTAGTCAGATATGACTGGTAAATATAGTTTTATCATTAACCTATAGCTCTAGTCAGATATGACTGGTAAATATAGTTTTATCATTAACCTATAGCTCTAGTCAGATATGACTGGTAAATATAGTTTTATCATTAACCTATAGCTCTAGTCAGATATGACTGGTAAATATAGTTTTATCATTAACCTATAGCTCTAGTCAGATATGACTGGTAAATATAGTTTTATCATTAACCTATAGCTCTAGTCAGATATGACTGGTAAATATAGTTTTATCATTAACCTATAGCTCTAGTCAGATATGACTGGTAAATATAGTTTTATCATTAACCTATAGCTCTAGTCAGATATGACTGGTAAATATAGTTTTATCATTAACCTATAGCTCTAGTAAGATATGACTGGTAAGTATAGTTTTATCATTAACCTATAGCTCTAGTCAGATATGACTGGTAAATATAGTTTTATCATTAACCTATAGCTCTAGTCAGATATGACTGGTAAATATAGTTTTATCATTAACCTATAGCTCTAGTCAGATATGACTGGTAAATATAGTTTTATCATTAACCTATAGCTCTAGTAAGATATGGCTGGTAAATATAGTTTTATCATTAACCTATAGCTCTAGTAAGATATGACCGGTAAATATAGTTTTATCATTAACCTATAGCTCTAGTCAGATATGACTGGTAAATATAGTTTTATCATTAACCTATAGCTCTAGTCAGATATGACTGGTAAATATAGTTTTATCATTAACCTATAGCTCTAGTAAGATATGACTGGTAAATATAGTTTTATCATTAACCTATAGCTCTAGTCAGATATGACTGGTAAATATAGTTTTATCATTAACCTATAGCTCTAGTCAGATATGACTGGTAAATATAGTTTTATCATTAACCTATAGCTCTAGTCAGATATGACTGGTAAATACAGTTTTATCATTAACCTATAGCTCTAGTCAGATATGACTGGTAAATATAGTTTTATCATTAACCTATAGCTCTAGTCAGATATGACTGGTAAATATAGTTTTATCATTAACCTATAGCTCTAGTAAGATATGACTGGTAAATATAGTTTTATCATTAACCTATAGCTCTAGTAAGATATGACTGGTAAATATAGTTTTATCATTAACCTATAGCTCTAGTAAGATATGACTGGTAAATATAGTTTTATCATTAACCTATAGCTCTAGTCAGATATGACTGGTAAATATAGTTTTATCATTAACCTATAGCTCTAGTCAGATATGACTGGTAAGTATAGTTTTCTCCCTCAAACCTTTTTTTCTTTTCTAAAAAGCTGAATCATAAATATAACCTGGTCAAAGGAATGAGGTATCTTTGCACAAGGCAACAGGTTAAGGGGGTTGACAACCCTAAACCTATGTACAGAAAATAGACGATGTCAACCACTTGTTTTCCACGTATTTTAAATATTTAAATATCAATAGAAAGAGGGGACATTCAGCTATCCAAAAATATCAAATTTATTTCTTTATGACATTTCAACTTTGAGAAATAGTAAAGATAAAACAAAAAACGTCAATTATTCAATTAAAATTAGCATATCTACTAGACTATTTAATATAGAAGGTTGAAATTTTGTACAACACAAGTCTACATGTATCTCTACAACGTCAAGTTGGCTTTTTGGAAAATTTTGTTTTGTTTTGAAGATATTGATAAAAATCACTTTTGGACAGAATTTTTCTTCTATTTTTATCTTAAAAACTGATCATCATAAGTGTTGTTGCGATTACATCGCAGCGATACATCAATTACACCAAAAGTTAGAATTCGAAACTGGAAGTATAAACCAGTTTAAGACTGGTGAACTTTTTTTTGCAAAGAAAAAAAAAATTGGGTTAAAAAAAGTCGGCTATGAAATTTTAAATTTTTAATGGTTCAAACCGCAGTCATCTCAGAATATATAGTAAAGGTTTCCAGAATATATAGGTTTCCAGAATATAAAGGTTTCCAGAATATATAGGTTATAGGTTTTCAGAATATATAGGTTATAGGTTTTCAGAATATATAGGTTTTCAGAATATATAGGTTTCCAGAATATAAAGGTTTCCAGAATATATAGGTTTCCAGAATATATAGGTTATAGGTTTTCAGAATATATAGGTTATAGGTTTTCAGAACAACTACTGCAGTCTTAGACTCTTAATACATTGAGGTGTGAACATATCGAGTAACTACTGCAGTCTTAGACCTTGTTTATACGCAAGGATTTGCAAATATGCAAATTTGCACACATATGTATATTTACACATGTGTAAAAGTATATTTGCTGTTCAATCATGTGACGTATATGTCTCTCAGGTAAATATGAAGCAAATTGTCCATTTCTGGCATAGCCATGGAAAGGATCAGACTAGAAAGTTTCTGCAGAATGTAGCTCTAACTCTGGGTTCCTCAAATGTGAGAGAATTAAGAAGAAAAGCTTGGACGAAGGAGTGGTTTCCTGCAGAACTTTGAAGAAACAGACTGGGTAGAAAACTTCAGAATGAGGAAGGAAACATTGAATTTCATCTGCAGACGACTTGAAAAAGAACTATCTCGTTCCCAAGATAGAAGATAGCTTGCCAGGTAAGGTAATATATGCCCACTGGCAGCATTGATTTTGAATAAAAAATGAAATATACATATACTTCTTTTCAAAAACAGAGCAATAATTGATATTAAACATTTTAATATTTATCTGATTTTCAATAGGGTTCATCCTTAGGTGATTCCACATACTCATGCCATGTTCCATTTAAATCAGTCAAGAAATAGAGTGTTTATGAGCCAAAAAATCGAAATTGAAAGAACAAGGGCAATCAAATATTATGTGATATTTCTTGTTTTCAATAGGGTTCATCCTTGAGTGATAATTAACAATTTCAGCAAATTTTGTCAAATTCTGTAAATCATTGTGCCTTCTAGATTTAACTGCTTTTCAATAGGCTTCATCCTTGGGTGATAGCAAATACTCAAGCCAAGTTTCATCAAAATCCATTAAGAATTGTTCTCTCAAGAGTGTTTACAAAATAAAATTGAACGCGTTTTCAAGAACAAGGGCAATAACTCATACTAAATGTTTTTCGATTTCGCTGATTTTAAGTTGAATTATAACATACTCTCACACCGAGTTTCATCAAAATCAGTAAAGAATTGCACGTTGTAGAGTGTTTACGAGGAATTGTGGACAGACGGACGGACGGACATGGGTGACGACAATATACGCCCCCCATTTCATGTGGGCGTATAAAAACAAATACTCAAGCCAAGTTTCATCAAAATCCATTAAAAATTGTTCTTTCCAGAGTGTTAACAAGCTAAAATTGAACGGGTTTTCAAGAACAAGGGCTATAACTGACAATAAATGTATTTCGATTTATTTGATTTATAATAGGGTTCATCCTTGGGTAAAAACAAATACTCAAGCCAAGTTTAATCAAAATCCATTAAGAATTGTTCTTTCTAGAGTGTTTACAAGCTAAAATTGAACGCGTTTTCAAGAACAAGAGCAGTAACTCATACTATAATTTTTTTCGATTTCGCTGATTTCAATAGGGTTCATCCTTAGATGAAAACAAATACTCATGCCGAGTTACTTCAAAATCGCTCAACAATTGTGACTTGTAGAGTGTTTACAAGGCAAAAATCAAACACATTTTATAGAACAAGGGCAATAATTCATATCAAATATATTTTGATATTTTCTATTTTCAAAATGGTTCATCCTGGGGTGATATTAAAGAATTTCAACAAGTTTTGTCAAAATCGGTCAATAACTGTGCTTTGTAGAGTGTTTTAAAGCCAAAAATTGAACGCGTTTTCAAAAACAAGGGCAATAACTGATATTAAATTTTTTTCGATTTTACTGGTTTTAAATAGGCTTCATCCTTGGGTAAAAACAAATACTCAGGCCAAGTTTCATCAAAATCCATTAAGAATTGTTCTCTCAAGATTGTTTACAAGCTAAAATTGAACACGTTTTCAAGAGGTGTCCACCTCCTAAAGCAGAACATAATATTCATCTTCACCAAACAGTGTCTCCCCTCCCTTGTTTTTATTCATCCATACCTTGACTCATTCCTTTATTCAGTCACTGTAGCATTTATAATTCTCACGTCCACTTTATCTTTCATTCCAAAAAAAAAGTGAATGAATAAATAAAGGAATGAAAGGATAAAAACCACTTGATGAGTCAGATCAATTGAAAGGAGGAACAAAGAAATTTACCTTACATAATGGCAATGAGCTGTATGATATGAGAATAAATCAATAACAATATTTTCAATTGAAAATAAAGATTGATCAAATAAAGCTGAATTTCAAATTTGAAATATTGAAGGTAAGACAGTAGATTCAAGGCATTATGAAAATAAAACAGAAAGAATAAATAAATGCATTAATAAGTAAAGTAATGTCAGCAGAAAGTTGAAAACAGATTTAATATATACCTGCATTTTATAGAATGAATAACAGTTGAAATACCAGCAAGGTTATTGATGAAACTTGCTAGCACAATAATTCTACAAACAGACAATAATCCTTCAACAAGTGATGCAATTTATAAAATTCATAAATTTGGTAATTGATACTTGTGACTGAACAAGCTTTAAGATGTTTCACAATAGATCAACTCTAGTACTGCAGAAAGATGAACACGGAAAATTCCTTCTAATATGCAGCCTTTTTTACTTGCAGTATAGCTCCAAACCTTGCAGACACCGAACTCCTTTGTCCTGGGTCACTCACTGGAACTAGTTTCAATGATTGGCAGATGTGAGTGCGTAAGGATACATGGTGTGTAGGAATATTGATTTTTCAACTGGTGCTATGTTATAACAAGTTGTTGGTACCAAGACAATGATGTCATAGCACTAGGGAAGCAGATGACTTGAAAACAAGGAAGAATCATAAATAAATGTGTTGTTTTTTTTTTATTCAACTTCAATAATAACCTGACAACCAGTCATGTCTGACAATATTTAATGACAAATCTCAAACAGTTGTTCAATAGGAATTAAAAAAATCAATTTATAATGCATTGGATTTTAATCTGTTTCTATCACCTGACCTATTGACCTGTAACCATTAGCAATATAACCACTATCACCTGTCAGTCAACACAAGCTGAATTCCAATCCACTTGAATCAGTATTTAATTAACACTGTAACCATCTGATGGATTGTTAACAAGATAACAACATTGAATTATTATATCATTTCACAAAACAAATTTAAAACATAGTCACATTAAACTCAATTATTGACTAAACCTGTTGTTATTATTAATTCTCCAACTCAAGCCATATCAAATTTCTAACTCTGCATTTATTTAAGTTGTTCACATCTATCTTTCTGAGATATACATAGTTGAAAATAGGTGATTTTAAGTATTGATGCCAAGTATTGTGCGACCTATAATTAATTTAGAGAAAAAATTCAAACAGAATTATACTGTGTACATTCACATCTATAAATAATATATAAAATAATTTGTTTTAACAAGATAAGTGAAAAAAGTAGAAAGATAAATGCTATTAATTAGACCGGATAAAAAGTGCTATGTAACTTATTTGTATTGTCTGCTAAAATGTTTATAGAGTAACTCCTTTTGAAACACTAGCATAGTTTTAATTAAGATAGGGAATACATGCAAATGGTTTTATAACTTGTGAATTCACAGTTATAAATGAAGATATGTTTGAATTTACATGTTACAATTTTGAAAAAAACAAAAACAACTTTTTTTAGGTTTAAAAATTATTTACCGTAATAAGATTGATTTGTAATGTATGGCTCAATGACCTGGGTGTACCGTAATGTATGGCTCAATGACCTGGGTATACTGTAATAAGATTGATTTGTAATGTATGGCTCAATGACCTGGGTATACTGTAATAAGATTGATTTGTAATGTATGGCTCAATGACCTGGGTATACTGTAATAAGATTGATTTGTAATGTATGGCTCAATGACCTGGTTTATATACTAAGTAATAAGATTGATTTGTAATGTATGGCTCAATGACCTGGGTGTACTGTAATAAGATTGATTTGTAATGTATGGCTCAATGACCTGGGTATACTGTAATAAGATTGATTTGTAATGTATGGCTCAATGCCCGTGGGTATACGTAATAAATATTTAATGTATGGCTAAATGACCTGGGTGTACCGTAATGTATGGCTCAATGACCTGGGTGTACCGTAATAAGATTGATTTGTAATGTATGGCTCAATGACCTGGGTATACTGTAATAAGATTGATTTGTAATGTATGGCTCAATGACGTGGGTGTATCGTAATAAGATTGATTTGTAATGTATGGCTCAATGACCTGGGTATACTGTAATAAGATTGATTTGTAATGTATGGCTCAATGACGTGGGTGTATCGTAATAAGATTGATTTGTAATGTATGGCTCAATGACCTGGGTGTACCGTATGAGAATGATTTGTAATGTATGGCTCAATGACCTGGGTGTACCGTAATAAGATTGATTTGTAATGTATGGCTCAATGACCTGGGTGTACTGTAATAAGATTGATTTGTAATGTATGGCTCAATGACCTGGGTATACTGTAATAAGATTGATTTGTAATGTATGGCTCAATGACCTGGGTATACTGTAATAAGATTGATTTGTAATGTATGGCTCAATGACCTGGGTATACTGTAATAAGATTGATTTGTAATGTATGGCTCAATGACCTGGGTATACTGTAATAAGATTGATTTGTAATGTATGGCTCAATGACCTGGGTGTCCCTGTAATAAGATTGATTTGTAATGTATGGCTCAATGACCTGGGTGTACCGTAATAAGATTGATTTGTAATGTATGGCTCAATGACCTGGGTGTACCGTAATGTATGGCTCAATGACCTGGGTATACTGTAATAAGATTGATTTGTAATGTATGGCTCAATGACCTGGGTATACTGTAATAAGATTGATTTGTAATGTATGGCTCAATGACCTGGGTATACTGTAATAAGATTGATTTGTAATGTATGGCTCAATGACCTGGGTGTACCATAATAAGATTGATTTGTAATGTATGGCTCAATGACCTGGGTGCAAGAAGTTCAATTCATTTTAATGACAGCTTGCCGTGTACTAAGGATTTTGTGACCGTAAAAAGAGTAAGCCTCTATTGCCAAACACCAGAACTGGAAGTGATAGAAATAATAAGATGACCTAGTTTTATTTATATAACCTGTTTATATTCGGTGATTTTTGCGTCCATCGGATTTGGAAATTTTCTTAAAATGTTTTTTTTGACAAAATAATTTCAGCATTTGAATTTAACTGTATCAGATAAATTTTCTTACTATTAACTAAGCCCAACAGACTTGATGCAAAATCAGTGCACATTATGTTATAGCTAACTTCCGGTCTTGAAACAAATCTAGTTAAAAATATTCATTTTCCATTGCAGTTCATGGGTAATGATCATGAACACTCACGCAAAGTTACGTCAAAACCCATCAAGTATTGTGCCTTCTAAAGTGTTCTCTTCACTTATAAATTTTCAGTATATCAAGATTGATCTCAGAATTTTTCAATGATCACACAAAATTTCATTCAAATCAGATGAAAACTGAAGACACTTTTGTGTTCAAAAACAAATTTTGATGTTTTTACTAAGTCAATAACCCAATAAACCAAAATTTCATTTGAATCAGACGAAAGCTTGAATCTATGTTGTATTCACAAAGTGATTTTGAAGAAAGTCAAGGGCAATAACTTCAAAAACTGCTCATCAAAAAATCATCATACCTGTCTAAGATCTTATAAATACCGTATTAATAATCCCACAAAATATCATTCAAATCTGATGAAAACTGTAGTCTCTAAAGTGTTCACAAGCCATGTAGAATATTTTATTTATTTCTTGACTAGTTTTCTTACATGATAGTGTTGGAGTATAGTTTTCTTACATGATAGTGTTGGAGTATAGTTTTCTTACATGATAGTGTTGGAGTATAGTTTTCTTACATGATAGTGTTGTAGTATAGTTTTCTTACATGATAGTGTTGGAGTATAGTTTTCTTACATGATAGTGTTGGAGTATAGTTTTCTTACATGATAGTGTTGGAGTATAGTTTTCTTACATGATAGTGTTGGAGTATAGTTTTCTTACATGATAGTGTTGGAGTATAGTTTTCTTACATGATAGTGTTGGAGTATAGTTTTCTTACATGTTAGTGTTGGAGTATAGTTTTCTTATACATTAGTGTTGGAGTATAGTTTTCTTATACATTAGTGTTGGAGTATAGTTTTCTTACATGATAGTGTTGGAGTATAGTTTTCTTACATGATAGTGTTGGAGTATAGTTTTCTTACATGATAGTGTTGGAGTATAGTTTTCTTACATGATAGTGTTGGAGTATAGTTTTCTTACATGATAGTGTTGGAGTATAGTTTTCTTATACATTAGTGTTGGAGTATAGTTTTCTTACATGATAGTGTTGGAGTATAGTTTTCTTACATGATAGTGTTGGAGTATAGTTTTCTTATACATTAGTGTTGGAGTATAGTTTTCTTACATGATAGTGTTGGAGTATAGTTTTCTTACATGATAGTGTTGGAGTATAGTTTTCTTACATGATAGTGTTGGAGTATAGTTTTCTTACATGATAGTGTTGGAGTATAGTTTTCTTACATGATAGTGTTGGAGTATAGTTTTCTTACATGATAGTGTTGGAGTATAGTTTTCTTACATGATAGTGTTGGAGTATAGTATTCTTATACATTAGTGTTGGAGTATAGTTTTCTTACATGATAGTGTTGGAGTATAGTTTTCTTACATGATAGTGTTGGAGTATAGTTTTCTTACATGATAGTGTTGGAGTATAGTTTTCTTATAAATTAGTGTTGGAGTATAGTTTTCTTATACATTAGTGTTGGAGTATAGTTTTCTTACATGTTAGTGTTGGAGTATAGTTTTCTTACATGATAGTGTTGGAGTATAGTTTTCTTACATGATAGTGTTGGAGTATAGTTTTCTTACATGATAGTGTTGGAGTATAGTTTTCTTATACATTAGTGTTGGAGTATAGTTTTCTTACATGATAGTGTTGGAGTATAGTTTTCTTACATGATAGTGTTGGAGTATAGTTTTCTTACATGATAGTGTTGGAGTATAGTTTTCTTACATTAGTGTTGGAGTATAGTTTTCTTACATGATAGTGTTGGAGTATAGTTTTCTTACATGTTAGTGTTGGAGTATAGTTTTCTTACATGATAGTGTTGGAGTATAGTTTTCTTAACATTAGTGTTGGAGTATAGTTTTTCTTATTTAAACAATTTAGTGTTGGAGTATAGTTTTCTTACATGATAGTGTTGGAGTATAGTTTTCTTACATGATAGTGTTGGAGTATAGTTTTCTTATACAATTTAGTGTTGGAGTATAGTTTTCTTACATGTAGTGTTGGAGTATAGTTTTCTTACATGATATTTTTGTTGGAGTATAGTTTTCTTACATGATAGTGTTGGAGTATAGTTTTCTTATACAATTTAGTGTTGGAGTATAGTTTTCTTACATGTTAGTGTTGGAGTATAGTTTACTTACATGATAGTGTTGGAGTATAGTTTTCTTACATGATAGTGTTGGAGTATAGTTTTCTTATACAATTTAGAGTTGGAGTATAGTTTTCTTACATGTTAGTGTTGGAGTATAGTTTACTTACATGATAGTGTTGGAGTATAGTTTTCTTACATGATAGTGTTGGAGTATAGTTTACTTACATGATAGTGTTGGAGTATAGTTTACTTACATGATAGTGTTGGAGTATAGTTTTCTTACATGATAGTGTTGGAGTATAGTTTTCTTACATGATAGTGTTGTAGTTTAGTTTTCTATTTCTTTCTTATTCATATTCAAAGTATTTTTTCTTGTAAATTTGGGTTAATTAAATTTTAGTACTATCTAAAAGCTATCAGTTATTTTTTAACATAACAATTATTTGGTAGTAAAACTATAAAAGAAGTACAGCTAAAGAGAAGAATAGATTTTATTCCAGCAACTTGTTTCAAAACAGAAAATATTGATAGAATACTGTAAGGCTAGAAATTAATGCGAGATAGAAATTAAAGCCAATTGTTTGTGATTGAGACCATGGCATACCATGTAGGGCTGCAACGATTCCTGAAGTGACGATTCGATACACTAAACGATACCCGTGCGACGATACGATTAATTGCGATAATAAATTGCGATTCTTTGTTAAAAGGGAAAAGAAAGAGAAAACTGATATTAATATTAATATTTAAACACCCTTTTCAATATTTGGCACAAGTACAGTCTTTTTGTACATACCTCACTCCGTTTTCATCGGCACTGTTTTACTTAAAATAATAGTAACATATGTTTTTTGTTGTTGTCTTTTATTCGTCAATAAACAAAAATAAATCTTTTTTTTTTTGCAAATAAATTTCTAATATCCTATAACGACATAATTTTTTAAATACGCAAGGAATCCGTGTAGGAAAATGACGGGAGGTAATCAAATATCAGAATCGTGCTGATGCATCGCGATTATTTTTTTCTAACGAAATGCATCGATAAGCAGGAACGAATCGGGATTCATCGATTTTACGGTGAATCGTTGCAGCCCTACAACCATGGCATACCAACCATGGCATACTAACCATGGTTTACCATATATTTATCAGATTGTAGGTTATGAATAGTTGCTGTTTGATTTCAATGGAATAAAATACAACCATTCTAAGTGGGTATAAAACAATAGAAGCAGAATATGAAAGTCTACAGGTATAAAGGTGAAAGTTTCCCATTTACCAACAAAAAATAAAAAGTATTATTTCCAAACCTGTTCAATGGTTTCTTTCTGTAAAAAATGAAGAAGCAAAACAAAATCAACATGATGCAACAAATAAGGCAATGGAAGGCAATAACTCAAAAATGAAAACAAACAGAAAGAAATAAAAATATGAAGCACAAGAACAACAAGTGGTTGCCTAGTAAGATACGCCCACTTTAAAATATATTTTCTGTTTTAACACAGGCAAAAACTCTAAGATTATTTAGGTCTAATTCAAGTTCTCATTAATATAAATGTTCACACCAAATTTGATTAAAACCAGATGAAAACTGTATTGTCTATCGCAATCACAAGCCGCGTTTTGACTAAGTCAAGTGCAATAACTCAAAAACCATTCATCGAAAAATCGCCAATTTTGAACTTGTCCAAGATCTCATCAATATTAATGATCACAGAAAGTTTCATTTAAATCCGATCAAAACTGTAGTCTCTATCGCGTTCACAAGCCAATTTTGACGCGTTTTTACTAAGTCAAGTGCAACAACTCAAAAACCCTTCATCGAAAAATAGCCAATTTTGAACTTGTCCAAGATCTCATCAATATAAATAATCACAGCAAGTTTCATTCAAATTGGACAAAAACTGTAGCCTCTATTGTGTTCACAAGCAATTGTGGACGAACGGACCGACAGACCGACGGACCAACAGGGGTGACGACAATATACGACCACATTATAATGTGGGTGTATAAAAATAACATCAATAAGATTAGAGAAGAATATTTGGGTGTTTGCAGTAGAAATAATTTAATCTCTTGAAGTAATATACAAAGTTATTTTCTGAATTTTTTAAAAACAAATATAAACTAGAGCCACACGTGGCACAGAGTGGGACTTTGCTAACGTTGCAAAATTGCAACAGACAGGCCGAAACATCTGATTTTCTGGGAGCATATGGCCAAAGCAACGAGGTATCTGTGTGCAAAGAATTTTTTGGAAAAACGTTATTTCCTACTGACGTAATTCGCTGACCTATATAAATGCTAAATTGAAAGTTTACCCGGATGTGCCACGCCCATCTCATTTTTTTTTTGCGTAAATCTAATAACATTCAAAATATATCTTCATGGTACAAATTTGAAGCTTGTACATTTAAAAGATCACAAGATATGCACAAATACATTTCAAAAAGGCAAAATGTACTTTAATTTTAAAAGTGCAAAAATTAAATTTTGATTTTAAAAACTTTTCTTATACATTGCTGGAAAGTGGACAAAAAGCCCCTTAAGAATCTGAAAAAAATAACCCTCTAAATTAATTACGTCACGCTCTAGAGCAGTCCAAAGTTGTGAATTTTGCTGCTTTCGAGCAGCTATAAAACCGGAAATAGACGTCAGAAGTCTAATGCCAAATTGTCAACTGATAGCTAAAGTCAGTGACCAATGACCTTGTAAAGGTCAAGGTCACCAAAGGTCAAAGTCACTAGAAATAAGCCCCCAAACTAAAAAAAAACTGATTTTTTGCAAATGTCGCAAAATTGCAACAAACAGGCAGAAACATTTGATTTTTTGGGATAAACTGGCCAAAGTAATGAGATATATGTATGCAAGGTACTTTTTTGAAAAACGTTATTTACTGCAGCCGTAATTCGCTGACCAATATAAATGGTAAATTTGAAATTCACCAGGATGTGCCTCGCCCATCTCGTTTTTTTGGAGGGGAATCTAATCATATTCAAAATGTATATTCACAGTAAAAATTTGAAGCTTGTACAACTAATAGATCACGAGATATACACACATATATTTCAAACAAGCGAAAATACGGCAAAATGTACTTTTCTTTGCAAAAATCAAAAACTTCAATTTTCATTTTACAAACTTTTGTTATATATCGTTGGATAGAGGACAAAAAGCACCTTAAGAATCTGAAAAAAATAATACTCTAAATTAATTAGGTCACGCTCTAGAGCTACCCAAATTTGCGAATTTTGCTGTTTTCGGGAAGCTATAAAACCGGAAGTAGACTTCGGAGGTCAAAGGTCAAAGTATCAAATGATAGCCAAGGTCAATGACCTTTAACCTACTAAAAGTCGTCAAAGGTCAAGGTCACGAGAAATAAGCCCCCAAACTTAGAAAAAATTCAACCGGATGTTGCAAAATTGCAAAAGTGAAATTCAAAAATCGGTTACCAACATTTTTTTCAGCTTTCCAGAAATATAAACATCACGCAAATCGCTCTTACCGTAGAGGCCCCATTTTGAGTTTTACAAAAAAGTGAATTTCAAGATGGCGGCCAAAGTATTACTTCCGGTCTGGATTTTTTTTTTAAATCGGCCAGTTTTTTTAAAAAGATATTGTTCAACACAAGTTTCAATGACCCGTGACAATTAGACCGGAAGTAGACCGAAAATCAGAGATTTCAACTTTGAACCCTTTTTGAGCGTAAACCGGAAGTGACGCAAAATATTTGACAATGTCATTTTGTTTAGATTTATAGTCTCTCTTAGCACCTAAAATTGGAACTTAATCGGACAGAAATTTAAAAAATGGTAAAAAAATTCGAAAATACGGCAAAAGATTGTCTGCTACGAATTTTCGAAATTCGAATTTTTTTAACTGCTATCCTATTGGATATTGTATGTAGTTTCTGAAAATGAAAACCCGATGAAAATCGGGTCAAAATTGCGCCTTCTAGAGCCGAAAAACTGTTTTTTGCAAATGTTGCACTGTTGCACTTCTGGTTTTGCAAAAATGTTCCAATTTATATTCATTAACTTTTTTGCCACTACAGAAGGTCTAGGAAAGTTGAATGGTTGCTGCAACTACTGTAGTTTAAGAGCAGGAAGGTGTGGAAAAATCGAAAAAAAAAAAAAAAAAAAAAAAAAAAGAGACATTTCGAAAACAAAAATGTATAACTTGTAAAATTGGCTGAAAAGTGATGTATTGTGTCCTGTGATGATGTATTATGTCCTGTGGTGATGTATTGTGTCCTGTGGTGATGTATTGTGTCCTGTGGTGATGTATTGTGTCCTGTGGTGATGTATTGTGTCCTGTGGTGATGTATTGTGTCCTGTGGTGATGTATTGTGTCCTGTGGTGATGTATTGTGTCCTGTGGTGATGTATTGTGTCCTGTGGTGATGTATTGTGTCCTGTGGTGATGTATTGTGTCCTGTGGTGATGTATTGTGTCCTGTGATGATGTATTGTGTCCTGTGGTGATGTATTGTGTCCTGTGATATGATGATATGTAGAATATAATAACTGGTATATAAGTAATAATTGTAAATTTGTCGGGTCTACTGAGATTTATCATTGACAACTTAAAGACAGCTTTCCATATTTACATGTTGACCAGCTAATATTGTTACAAATACAATCTCCATCTTATTTTTAAAAAGAAAATTGCCTAGCAAAATACGCCCACTTTGAAATATATTTTCTATTTTAAAACAGGCAGAAACTCCTAACCTTATTTAGGTCTAATCCAAGTTCTCATCAATATTAATGTTCACACCAAATTTGATTCAAATCAGATAAAACCTAGTCTCTATTGTATTTACTAGCTGATTTTCATGTGTTTGGACTAAGTCAAGGGCAATAACTCAAACATAGTTCAAAGAAAATTAGTCAATATTGAACTTGTTCAAAGATCTCATCAATATAAATTGTACGTGGAGTATTGTATATTTATTTGTGGTCATGTACTTGATCGCCGGAACATATCTCTGTCCATTTGATACACATGTACTTGTGTATTTTTAGTATTTCAGACGAATTGTATATTGAGATATTATGTATTTTCGATTTGTTTTTTTTTTTTTTTTTTTTTTTTTTTTTCCAATGTATTGCCCCATGGGCTGAATGTGAGACAGGACCATGTCCTTGTGTATTGGGCCTAATTCTGACCCATGTAAAATAAAGAGTTTATTATTATTATTATTATAAATAATAACATCAAATTTCATTAAAATCAGATGAAAACTGTATTGTCTATCGCAATCACAAGCCAATTTCGACGCTTTGTACAAAGTCAAGTCAAAGCAGTAAATCGAAAAATAATCAATTTCAAACTTTTGTCCGAGATCTCATCAATATAAATGATAACACCAAGTTTCATTCAAATTTGATGAAAACTGTAGTCTCTATCGTGTTCACAAGCAGTTGTGGACAGACAGACTGACAGGGGTGACGCCAATATACAAAGCAATTCAGTTTTATTGAATTCTTCATATATTGAGTTACTGTATATACACTATTTATCTGAATGAACACACTGTGGTGATATCTTGATACTAGTTATATTACACTATTTATCTGAATGAATACACTGTGGTGATATCTTGCTACTAGTTATATTACACTATTTATCTGAATGAATACACTGTGGTGATATCTTGCTACTAGTTATATTACACTATTTATCTGAATGAATACACTGTGGTGATATCTTGATACACTAGTTATATTACACTATTTATCTGAATGTATACACTGTGGTGATATCTTGATACTAGTTATATTAGACTATTTATCTGAATGAATACACTGTGGTGATATCTTGCTACTAGTTATATTACACTATTTATCTGAATGAATACACTGTGGTGATATCTTGATACTAGTTATATTAGACTATTTATCTGAATGTATACACTGTGGTGATATCTTGATACTAGTTATATTACACTATTTATCTGAATGAATACACTGTGGTGATATCTTGCTACTAGTTATATTACACTATTTATCTGAATGAATACACTGTGGTGATATCTTGCTACTAGTTATATTACACTATTTATCTGAATGTATACACTGTGGTGATATCTTGATACTAGTTATATTACACTATTTATCTGAATGTATACACTGTGGTGATATCTTGATACTAGTTATATTAGACTATTTATCTGAATGAATACACTGTGGTGATATCTTGCTACTAGTTATATTACACTATTTATCTGAATGAATACACTGTGGTGATATCTTGATACTAGTTATATTACACTATTTATCTGAATGAATACACTGTGGTGATATCTTGCTACTAGTTATATTACACTATTTATCTGAATGAATACACTGTGGTGATATCTTGATACTAGTTATATTACACTATTTATCTGAATGTATACACTGTGGTGATATCTTGATACTAGTTATATTAGACTATTTATCTGAATGTATACACTGTGGTGATATCTTGATACTAGTTATATTAGACTATTTATCTGAATGAATACACTGTGGTGATATCTTGCTACTAGTTATATTAGACTATTTATCTGAATGTATACACTGTGGTGATATCTTGCTACTAGTTATATTAAGACTATTTATCTGAATATATACACTGTGGTGATATCTTGATACTAGTTATATTAGACTATTTATCTGAATGTATACACTGTGGTGATATCTTGATACTAGTTATATTAGACTATTTATCTGAATGAATACACTGTGGTGATATCTTGATACTAGTTATATTAGACTATTTATCTGAATATATACACTGTGGTGATATCTTGATGCTAATTATATTACACTATTTATCTGAATGAATACACTGTGGTGATATCTTGATGCTAATTATATTAGACTATTTATCTGAATGAATACACTGTGGTGATATCTTGATACTAGTTATATTAGACTATTTATCTGAATGAATACACTGTGGTGATATCTTGATACTAGTTATATTACACTATTTATCTGAATGAATACACTGTGGTGATATCTTGATACTAGTTACATTAGACTATTTATCTGAATGAATACACTGTGGTGATATCTTGATACTAGTTATATTACACTATTTATCTGAATGAATACACTGTGGTGATATCTTGATACTAGTTATATTACACTATTTATCTGAATGAATACACTGTGGTGATATCTTGATACTAGTTATATTACACTATTTATCTGAATGAATACACTGTGGTGATATCTTGATACTAGTTATATTACACTATTTATCTGAATGAATGCACTGTGGTGATATCTTGATACTAGTTATATTACACTATTTATCTGAATGAATACACTGTGGTGATATCTTGATACTAGTTATATTACACTATTTATCTGAATGAATACACTGTGGTGATATCTTGATGCTAATTATATTAGACTATTTATCTGAATGAATACACTGTGGTGATATCTTGATACTAGTTATATTAGACTAAGATTTGTGAAGTTGGATATTTCGAAAGACTTAGATCTAGAGGTCATTGGCGCAATCAATATTTTGTTTTCATCTGATTTGATCACTAAAATAAGTGATTATCTATGATTCTTTATATGATACTGTATATAACTATTTATCTGAATGAACACTGTGGTGATATCTTGATCTATTATATTAACTATTTATCTGAATGAATCATGTGGTGATATCTTGTACTAGTTATATTAACTATTTATCTGAATAATCACTGTGGTGATATCTTGTACTAGTTATATTAACTATTTATCTGAATGAATACACTGTGGTGATATCTTGATACTAGTTATATTAACTATTTATCTGAATATCACTGTGGTGATATCTTGATACTAGTTATATTAGACTATTTATCTGAATGAATCACTGTGGTGATATCTTGTACTAGTTATATTAACTATTTATCTGAATGAATACACTGTGGTGATATCTTGATACTAGTTATATTAGACTATTTATCTGAATATACACTGTGGTGATATCTTGATCTATTATATTAACTATTTATCTGAATAATACACTGTGGTGATATCTTGTCTATTATATTACACTATTTATCTGAATGAATACACTGTGGTGATATCTTGTCTATTATATTACACTATTTATCTGAATGATACACTGTGGTGATATCTTGATCTAGTTATATTACACTATTTATCTGAATGATACACTGTGGTGATATCTTGATCTAGTTATATTAACTATTTATCTGAATGAATACACTGTGGTGATATCTTGTACTAGTTAATTAACTATTTATCTGAATGAATACACTGTGGTGATATCTTGATACTAGTTAATTAACTATTTATCTGAATGAATCAGTGGTATATCTTTACTAGTTAATTACACTATTTATCTGAATGAATACACTGTGGTGATATCTTGATACTAGTTATATTACACTATTTATCTGAATGAATGCACTGTGGTGATATCTTGATACTAGTTATATTACACTATTTATCTGAATGAATACACTGTGGTGATATCTTGATACTAGTTATATTACACTATTTATCTGAATGAATACACTGTGGTGATATCTTGATACTAGTTATATTACACTATTTATCTGAATGAATACACTGTGGTGATATCTTGATACTAGTTATATTAGACTAAGATTTGTGAAGTTGGATATTTCGAAAGACTTAGATCTAGAGGTCATTGGCGCAATCAATATTTTGTTTTCATCTGATTTGAACTCTAAAATAAGTGATTATCTAATTTGCAATAATTTATCAAGGTTACTAGATTAAAGAGATTTATCTGTCTATAAGAACCACAGATTAGTATTATAATTCGATTACATAGAATGTTGGGTAGTAAAAGTTTTTAAACATATATAAGACCAGCAAAAGATGTTGGAATACACAGAATGTGGAAATAAGAGATATGGGATATAACTGAGAACAGAGTATATATTAAACTAATAATGTATCATTATATTGAAGGTGAGAAATAAGTTTACCTTCTGTGTGAGGTGTTTTCCAGCTGGAAGTTTTGACTGTAATCGAGGATCAATGGGTTCCTCCGGAGAGACCAGAAGGGCAACACCAGATGTTTTTGGAGGAACTGGTGGTTTAGCACCACGTTTGGCAGGCTGCAGGCAAAATTTAAAAAAAAAAGGACACTGTTAGTACACAAACAACATGCAGGATCATGCTATTCTACTGTCATCTTATTACCTACCACAAAGGGAGAACAATGCAAACATCTCTTTTCACAACAATCATATTCATCCCAGAAACAAGATAGCTAGTCAGAAAGGTAATGTATGCCCAATGATTTTAAAGAAGAATATTTGACAGTACAGTCACAATCACCAGTATAAAATATTCAACCTTCAATCATACAATTCTTTTAAAGTGATGATACAGAACAAAATTACTAAGCTTCATTCAAACTTTTTGAATAGGGTCCATCCTTTGATGATCACAACCACCATTCATCAATAACAACATTTTGAACTAGGTTTTCTTTTTCTCTTTCTTTCTTTCTTTTTTTTTTTTTTTTTTTTTTCCAATGTATTGCCCCATGGGCTGAATGTGAGACAGGACCATGTCCTTGTGTATAGGGCCTAATTCTGACCCACGTAAAATAAAGAGTTTATTGCAGTGCGTTCTTCGAACGCACTGCTTTGTTTTCGAAATGACTATTTTTTTTTTTTTGTCTCTTTCTGGTCACGCTCCCCAGCCATAACTGCAAATGTCTTACACAATCTAGCGTGATATTGTAACGTAATCTTGTGCTCGTTGTTGTTTAAATGTAAAATGACGCATTTTTGTTCTACCGGAAATGACGTAGAACGTCACAAATTTTATTTTTGTTTACTAACTCACGGCTCGTTATTTTATCCAATCTGGTTCGGACTTTTTTTATTTACTACTTATAACTTAGATTTACATAATAGCAGTTTAAAAATTTTGAAATTTTTACTTTTGTTGCTGACTTTTTCATTTTAAAATTTAACACTTTTTCTAACTTTTGCAATTTTGATTAGATCGAAATCAAAATTTGCAGTTAGATAAACATTTTTCTTGTCAAGAAAAATCTGTTTTCAAAATGTCGACATCACTTCCGGTTTCGGCGTCATACGTCGCTAAACTTCGAATTTTCACTTCCGGAATTCTAAAGATATTTGAATTTTTTTTTTTGCAATTAGTTACTATTAACCCATAATGATTTTATAATTAACAAAAATTGAACCGGAAGTAACAGATCAGTCGCCATCATTAAACCACTTACTTTTGTAAAGTGAAAAATTGGGCCTTAGGGGTTAATCGGACAATTGTAATTTTGATGTCTATGCAATCTTCAATCGATTGCTAACAATTCTTAGGAAGCCGAATTTTGAATTTCGATTTAGCTTACCTTTCATTTCCGGTTTATTTTTTTCACTCAGTGCCTAATTTTCCAACGTTCATATATCGTGACCTTGACCTTCGGTGACCATGTGACCTGCACAAAAGTTGTTGCCCTTGTCGAGATCTATCCACTGATGTCTTCATTTTTGTTGTGAAATGTCAACTTCCGGTTTTACAGCCATTTGAAAATTGCACTTTTTAACTTCGAAGAGCTCTGTCACGTGACCTCATTTACATACGTCAAAATTTCTTTTATGTCCTTATTACGCGTAATTTATTCTTTCCAATGGTGTATAACACTTTATATTTTGATCAAAATTGCGCTTTTAAATATTAGAAAATTTTGTTCTTAGTTCTATATTAATTGTGCGTGATTTATGAAAAAGCACGTGTTTTTTTTTTAAATTTACGTCTTATTTTTTCACAAAAATTGGTAGATGAGTAGACAAAAAATTATCATTAAAGATTCCGATAAAACATTTTTCCCAAATTAGCCGGAAACGTCCGAAAATGACCAAAAAATGAAGAAAATCACAGAAAACGGAATTTTCGGATTAAATTTTTGCACAAACTTGCAATTTTTTTATTCCACAGAATTAGTACCATCAATATCTTCATTTTGTATGTATGCCATTTATGCAAATTCCTAACCGTTTGATCGCCATCTTGAAATATGCAAATTATTGGAAAAATACTACTCGTCCGCCATTTTTAATCCTATTTTTTCAGACTTGTTTTAAAATTAATTTGGATAATTATCTAGGTCCTCTAGTGGCATATTTTTCGATTTCAAATTTGTCTTTGGACCAGGTCCTGCCAAAGTTTTTCAAAACTGACTTCCGTCTGAAAGTTCATAACTTTTGAACTCTACCATATGCATCCTTTTGATCTCAAAACAACATCATCAGAGAGGCACTGGACTGGAATCCCCAAGGGCATAGAAGACAAGGACGACCTTAACATAGCTTGAAAAGAATAAGACTAAAAGAGCTAGGAAGGATTGGCAAGACCTGGAATGAAGCAAAAAGAACAGCTCATAATAGAGTGAGATGGAGAACGTCTGTAGCAGCCCTATTCTCCGCAAGGAACGAAGAGGACTAACTTACTAATATGCATCCTTTATTTTTCTGCACAATCATCTTCATTGGCTAAAGGTTCATATGATACCTTGATTTCTAATTTTAGTACAGAACATATGGATTAATAGGGATCCAAAAATTGGTAATTTGCATATTTCTCGTATCTTCAGATGGTTATATCTCATGAACAAGACTCTTGGCAACATTCTAATTGACATTATTGGGTGTGATTTTTATCAGCTTTCTAACAATATCTTTATTTTAGCTATAGACCGAAAACTGATGAAAATACGCCTAGTAGAAAATAAGCGATTTTAACATTCATATTTTTTTTTTATTTAGTTCTATTTAACTTAAAAACAAAATTCGAACAGATTTATAATGTGCAAATTCCCAGCTTTCAAGCAATATATAAATCATTATGTATAAATAAAAATTGCGAAAATTTTAAGAATAAAATTACACTCTAATTAAACAGATATAAATGCAACAGGTCATAAAATCTGATTGTGTTAATTTCTTATCTTTTGGTCAAGACACAAATTTTGACATTTCCAGTTAAAGTATCCCCAACCAATCAAAACAAGTCATTAGACTTTGGGGGCGTGGTTAAACCCAGATTTTTTACATCACTGTGTGTATTTTTCTTTCAATCGAAATAGGGTCTCGGAGGATCAGTCAATATGTGTTTTTTTGATGGACATGTATATAGAATCTATAACCGATTGCCGAAATTTATATGGAAACTGATTTTTGAATTTTTAATTTGATTTTGATTTAATTACGATTAAAAATTATAAAAACTTAGAAGGTGTATATTGTGACGTTGACCTTTGGCGATCTTTATACCTGTACATATGTGATACGTTCTATCCAATGACATATTAAGCTTTATAGCAAAATGTAAACTTTCGGTTTATCGGGATTTAAAAATTGCGAATTTTTCCTATAAAACGGTCAATTCACAATTTTTGACATTTCCAGTTGAAGTTTCCAAAACAAGTCAATGGTCTTTGTGGGCGTGGTTAAGCCCCGATATTTTTACATCACAAACCTTAATGATTGCCAGTCTATTAACAAGCTCAAATGTCACGTGTTAAATCATGAATAAATCATCTCTCCCAATAATCGCAAAATCAATCTACATCCTTAAATGACAGCCAGGAGACCAACAAATTCTAAATAGCCCGAAAGCTGCAGAACTGTTACAAACAGGTCTAGTTATTCTTTCCAATGGTGTATAACACTTGATTTTTGATCAAAATTGCACGTTTTAAATTTGCAAATTTTTTAATTTCTTCTATACTAACTCTTTAAATCGAAATAGGGTCTCGGAAGATAATTCAATTGTGTTATTTTGATGTACATGTATATAGAATCTATTGCCGAAATATATATGGAAACCGATTTTTGAATTGTTATTTTGATTTTGATTTTTTTACGATTAAAAATTAATCCAGTTAAAATGATTCAAAGATATTATATATCTTAAATAAAAGGAATGATTGTTCATTTCTCGTTGTGGGCGATGTATGATATGGAATATTTGGAAGGAAATGACAACCTTTAGAATTTTAAATGATATTCTCTTAAGCAAAAATAATGTACAATTGAGAGGACTAGTGGTATAAGGGACGCAACACTATAAAATACTCTCTTAAAGATGTAAAGCCGCGCTGTTAATTTGATGGCTCTATGTTATACCATGGCAACTTGCCACAAATTGCAGGATCTAATGTTCCTACTACACCTAAATTAAGATTGATAAATAAATAAATAAACAAATTAAAAGTATCAACGATCTGGAAAGTTAATTTAATCCGAGATCAATTTGTATTCTCAAATAAGGTGTTATGTCCCTTAGACCACAAATTTGTTTTTTCGACGTTTTGTTTTACACACTAATTAAACAGATATAAATGTTACAAGAAGAGTTAAGAAGATAATGCAACAGGGCAAAAAGTCAAATTGTGTTAATTTCTTATCGTTAGGGCAAGACAAATTTTGACATTTCCAGTTTAAGTATCGCAACCAATCAAAACAAGTCATTATACTGAGTAGGCGTGATTACGTTCTATTTTAAATGACAGCCAGGAGATATAACACATTCTAAATATCTCGGAAGCTGCACAATTGTTACAAACAGGTCTAGTTATTATTATGGAATTGGATATTATAAATGCAACGTTTCACCCATGCAATAGAAGGGACACGCACTGCCTTGGTACCGTCTAACGGTTCTAGTTATTATTATTATTATAAAGAGGTTTTCTTTTCAACAGAGGTGTTATTTTGAACTAGGTTTTCTTTTTGAAAGAGGTTTTCTTTTCAACAGAGGTGTTATTTTGAACTAGGTTTTCATTTTGAAAGAGGTTTTCTTTTCAACAAAGGTGCTATTTTGAACTAGGTTTTCTTTTTGAAAGAGGCTTTCTTTTTAACTGAGGTTTTATTTTGAACTAGGTTTTCTGTTTGAAAAAGGTTTCCTTTTTAACTGAGGTTTTATTTTGAACTAGGTTTTCTGTTTGAAAGAGGTTTCCTTTTTAACTGAGGTTTCCTTTTTAAAAGGGGTGTTATTTTGAAGAGTATTTAAAGATAAGCAGTCATTTAGACACACTTTTTTTTTAGCACACACAGTACTTTTGGCACACTTCTCACGGTCAGATAAGCACATTTCATTTAGACACAATTTTATTGAGGCACAGCGATTTAGGCACATATTATTTTTGGTCACTCTAAAACTCATACTGTTATTTAGACACACCCTTAATTAGGTATATTCATTTGAACAAACATCTTCAATTACCATATAATTCTGTGTATAATGCTCAGGTTTTTACCCTTAAACGGCCCCATCAAAGAGGGGGTGCGCACTATATACAGTTAAAAAAAAAAAAATTAGTATTTTTTACCGACGAAAATGCCGCAAATCGATGTTGAGGTTCCGCCATTTTGTCTACCTCCATCGAAATTCGCGGTAAAATTGATTTGTGTAAAAGATCGAATTATGATTTTAATAATCGCTCAATATGGTTATTATCTATAAGGTGAATATTTATTGTGAAAATTTGAAGAAAACTTAAATGATTAAAGTTAATTTTTGTGTTATTTGTATGGAAAATATTACGTGAAGACGGGAGGTACCAAAAATAGAGGTACCAAAAATAATGATCACGGTGCAAGTATTTTGGATAGCTTTTATAGTAGGAACAATTGATTGTCATGCTTGATGACATGCCTCAATACGTAATTGAGTCTTGCCTGAATATAAATACGGTTAATGGAATAACTGGGTATTAATATAATCCATTGTTTTCTAATTATTCATTAGATTTGATACACAAGGTTAACGCTGTCAATTTTTTCATTTCCTTCGAGAGGCAATACTAGTCGATAAATCTATGCGGGAGGTAAAAGCAGACAATAAAAATAAACTATTGAGAGAATCGTGTCACGCCAGCGATGATTAAAGACTTAATTAAGAAAGACAATGATATTTATTTACTTTAAACGAAACAATCACAATTAAGTATTCACAAAATAGGAACTGTCGCAATATCATTATTATTATTCGCATTATGATTACAAGTATAATGGGGCCTATTAGTCTAACACCAAGTCAGTTACCGTTAGCCCTTCGAATTCCTGTCAATGATATCTTCTTCAATACGTCTAAGTTTACCGGGTAATTGCACATTTTTATTCCAATAGAATATCATCCTCGGTACCGTAATTTAATACATGATTTCTAAATAACACTCAATAATACCATTACGAGAGATTAGAAGCAATAAATACAGGATTAAAAAAGATTTTATTATAAATAGTAGAAACGTAAGTTGCAGTGGAACATCGTTTATTATATAGGTACATTTATTTAGGCACACCTTCAATCATGTACATTTATTTAGGCACACAATCAATTAGGTACATATATTTAGGCACACCTTCAATTATGTACATTTATTTAGGCACACAATCAATTAGGTACATTTATTTAGGCACACCTTCAATCATGTACATTTATTTAGGCACACAATCAATTAGGTACATTTATTTAGGCACACCTTCAATCATGTACATTTATTTAGGCACACAATCAATTCGGTACATTTATTTAGGCACACCTTCAATTATGTACATTTATTTAGGCACACAATCAATTAGGTACATTTATTTAGGCACACCTTCAATTAGGTACATTTATTTAGGCACACAATCAATTAGGTACATTTATTTAGGCACACCTTCAATTATGTACATTTATTTAGGCACACAATCAATTATGTACATTTATTTAGGCACACCTTCAATTATGTACATTTATTTAGGCACACAATCAATTATGTACATTTATTTAGGCACACAATCAATTAGGTACATTTATTTAGGCACACCTTCAATTAGGTACATTTATTTAGGCACACAATCAATTATGTACATTTATTTAGGCACACAATCAATTAGGTACATTTATTTAGGCACATCTTCAATTAGGTACATGTATTTAGGCACACCTTCAATTAGGTACATTTATTTAGGGACACCTTCAATTAGGTACATTTATTTAGGCACACCTTTAATGAGGTACATTTATTTAGGCACACCTTCAATTAGGTACATTTTTTTAGGCACACCTTCAATTAGGTACATTTATTTAGGCACACCTTCAATTAGGTACATTTATTTAGGCACACAATCAATTAGGTACATTTATTTAGGCACACAATCAATTAGGTACATTTATTTAGGCACACCTTCAATTAGGTACATGTATTTAGGCACACAATCAATTATGTACATTTATTTAGGGACACCTTCAATTAGGTACATGTATTTAGGCACACAATCAATTATGTACATTTATTTAGGCACACCTTCAATTAGGTACATGTATTTAGGCACACCTTCAATTAGGTACATGTATTTAGGCACACCTTCAATTAGGTACATGTATTTAGGCACACAATCAATTATGTACATTTATTTAGGCACACCTTCAATTAGGTACATGTATTTAGGCACACCTTCAATTAGGTACATGTATTTAGGCACACCTTCAATTAGGTACATGTATTTAGGCACACCTTAATTAGGTACATGTATTTAGGCACACAATCAATTATGTACATTTATTTAGGCACACCTTCAATTAGGTACATGTATTTAGGCACACCTTCAATTATGTACATTTATTTAGGCACACAATCAATTAGGTACATGTATTTAGGCACACCTTCAATTAGGTACATGTATTTAGGCACACCTTCAATTAGGTACATTTATTTAGGCACACCTTCAATTAGGTACATCTATTTAGGGACACCTTCAATTAGGTACATTTATTTAGGCACACAATCAATTAGGTACATGTATTTAGGCACACCTTCAATTAGGTACATGTATTTAGGCACACCTTCAATTAGGTACATTTATTTAGGCACACCTTCAATTAGGTACATCTATTTAGGGACACCTTCAATTAGGTACATTTATTTAGGCACACAATCAATTAGGTACATGTATTTAGGCACACCTTCAATTAGGTACATGTATTTAGGCACACCTTCAATTAGGTACATTTATTTAGGCACACCTTCAATTAGGTACATTTATTTAGGCACACCTTCAATTAGGTACATTTATTTAGGCACACCTTCAATTAGGTACATCTATTTAGGGACACCTTCAATTGGGTACATTTATTTAGGCACACCTTTAATGAGGTACATTTATTTAGGCACACCTTCAATTAGGTACATCTATTTAGGGACACCTTCAATTAGGTACATTTATTTAGGCACACAATCAATTAGGTACATGTATTTAGGCACACCTTCAATTAGGTACATTTATTTAGGCACACCTTCAATTAGGTACATTTATTTAGGCACACCTTCAATTAGGTACATTTATTTAGGCACACCTTCAATTAGGTACATCTATTTAGGGACACCTTCAATTGGGTACATTTATTTAGGCACACCTTTAATGAGGTACATTTATTTAGGCACACCTTCAATTAGGTTCATTTATTTTGGCACACCTTTAATGAGGTACATTTATTTAGGCACACCTTCAATTAGGTACATTTATTTAGGCACACCTTCAATTAGGTTCATTTATTTTGGCACACCTTCAATTAGGTACATTTATTTTGGCACACCTTCAATAAGGTTCTCTTCCTATCATAAATGAATATGTGCTTATCTAACCGTGTGTTTTAAAAGAAGAGTGCCTGCCTACTATGGGTTGTGATTAAAAAATGTGTGCTTAAACAACAGTGAACCCGTTTTTAAATTAGGTTTTCTTTCAACTGAGGTGTCATTTATAATGCCAAATCACAATTTACATCTTACCTATTTAGTGCCTTCTCATTATGTCCCTTTCAAATTTATTTATTCAGTTATGCCCTTTTTCATGATTCATTTATTTATCAAAGGGATTAGACAGTAGAAGAGAAATTAAGAAATTTTAAGAGACATACCAAGCCATTAAATACACAATTTCAACTTTTTGAATACAAGTCTTTATTTTCTGTGTTTTGGAACTTTTGCCTAGGCAGTACATTCTAGTTTACTCTTTATCTCATTCTAACAGTCTCTTATTTAATATTCAACAACTTAGAAACTAGAAAGATGGAAAGAGACACATTGGACAGAGAGAAAGAAATAGGATACTTACAACTGGAGGCTTAGACTTGGGTAAGGCAGGCACTTGTTCAATCACAGTAGACTAAAATTAATATCAAAACAAATTATACAAATAAAATGAATTTAGTTATATGTAAACTCTTCTGCACCTAATGAAGGCAGGTAATGCCATGTAGTGTACAATTCCGATAAACGATAAACGACTTTCTGTTTTAGATTTAGAGGGGGTTTATTCGATATTTAACCATGCTTGAATCATTAGATCCTTAGACCGCTTGCGGTCGAGGGTCTCTAATGGTATATTCAAGCATGGTTAAATATCGGATAAACCCCGAATGAAAAAGAAGACATCCTTTTTATCATTAACATTAACAAGATTTGTAACTAGTTCGCTGAAATTACTACGCCAAATTGCAAAGACATGATGTCAAATTGCTATTAAACCCCATGTATTGGACCAATCAGAACTGAATTTTTGTTATTTGTGGTACAATGAGGCATATTTAGCCAGGACAGCAGCATTACCCTACTCATTATGTGATTTCCAACTGTCAAGGTATCATAAACATGCACAGCCAAGGGAATTCTATTTATTGACTAGACGCTTTTACTATGCCAGTTCCCCAATTCTGCATAAATGATATGGGGGAAACAGGTTGAAAAGTTTGAAAGTTTCCGAACCAGGACCCTCGGGTTAGCGAGCAAGCGTTTAACTCACAGAGTCACCACAAGGTTTAAAACGTACCCGAATACACAAACAGATGCCAAACAAGATGTGATATTGATATGAATCAATATTTATTATATCAAAGGGCTGTTGTCAATATTTATTATTTCAAAGGGCTGTTGTCAATATTCATTATATCAAAGGGCTGTTGTCAATATTCATTATATCAAGGGGCTGTTGTCAATATTCATTATATCAAAGGGCTGTTGGTAATATTCATTATATCAAAGGGCTGTTGGTAATATTTATTATATCAAAGGGCTGTTGTCAATATTTATTATATCAAAGGGCTGTTGTCAATATTTATTATATCAAAGGGCTGTTGTCAATATTCATTATATCAAAGGGCTGTTGTCAATATTCATTATATCAAAGGGCTGTTGTCAATATTCATTATATCAAAGGGCTGTTGTAATATTATTATATCAAAGGGCTGTTGGGAATATTTATTATATCAAAGGGCTGTTGTCAATATTTATTATATCAAAGGGCTGTTGTCAATATTTATTATATCAAAGGGCTGTTGTCAATATTCATTATATCAAAGGGCTGTTGGGAATATTCATTTTATCAAAGGGCTGTTGGGAAATTCATTATATCAAAGGGCTGTTGGGAATATTTATTATATCAAAGGGCTGTTGCAATATTTATTATATCAAAGGGCTGTTGTCAATATTTATTATATCAAAGGGCTGTTGTCAATATTCATTATATCAAAGGGCTGTTGGTAATATTCATTATATTAAAGGGCTGTTGTCAATATTTATTATATCAAAGGGCTGTTGTCAATATTCATTATATCAAAGGGCTGTTGTCAATATTCATTATATCAAAGGGCTGTTGGTAATATTCATTATATCAAAGGGCTGTTGTCAATATTCATTATATCAAAGGGCTGTTGGTAATATTCATTATATCAAAGGGCTGTTGTCAATATTCATTATATCAAAGGGCTGTTGTCAATATTCATTATATCAAAGGGCTGTTGTCAATATTCATTATATCAAAGGGCTGTTGTCAATATTCATTATATCAAAGGGCTGTTGTCAATATTCATTATATCAAAGGGCTGTTGTCAATATTCATTATATCAAAGGGCTGTTGGTAATATTCATTATATCAAAGGGCTGTTGTCAATATTCATTATATCAAAGGGCTGTTGTCAATATTCATTATATCAAAGGGCTGTTGTCAATATTCATATATCAAAGGGCTGTTGTCAATATTCATTATATCAAAGGGCTGTTGTCATGTTCATTATATCAAAGGGCTGTTGTCAATGTGAGTCAAATCTAAAACTAGCCATATTTACACTTTACTTTAACATAGTTTCAATCAAGTGTTGAAATGTTGTTGTCAAACCATAGTCCATAACAATTTGTCCTTGTGCATATCAAGCCTACACACAAATTTAGGTCAATATTGTTTGCCCACTGGCAGATTTGATTTCAAATAAGAATATTTGTTTTAACCTTCAGTCACACACTTCTTTGAATGGAAAAATTCTAATTGGACAGTATATTAACAACCATTGTTAACAGAGTAGGATGTAGGAATTTTAATCGACAGATACCTACCTTATCTGGACTCTCAGGTCCTTTAATTTGAGCATGTTCCCGTTGCAGTTGTTGAGTGGTGGCTGTTGTTTCATCCGAAAAATCAGCAGGGAAACGTTTTATCACTTCTTCCCTTTCTCTTCTCAGTTTTTCCTACCAAAGATAAAGTAGGCTTACAATAAAACAAGAGAAATTTCCTGCAACATTACACAGTTTCTTCTTGTTGACACAACCAACTTTTTTATTATCTGTAAAACCATCAATCTACATTCTGAAAAATGACATCTGATGCTTTCTCAGGAATTTCTAGTACTGGGATGGATCTCTTTTTGATGAGGACAAATATCCTAAATAAGTTGAATGATTGGAGAAATATATTAAAAGATATAATAAATATTTTAATAGCATATAATATTGGTAGAAGGCAACTATTAGCAAGAATAAGGTTAGGCAGCACAAGAAAAATGAAAAAGTGATAAATTTGACCTTCACTCAAACATTAGTTTGGAATTTTCTGAAGTTTAGTATTGATTAAAGTGTGATTGATCTCAGTATACAAGGGAGACAATTGGCTGACAGAAAGAAAAGCATTCAAGATACAGGATAGAGACTATTACCATGACATCAATGTCTTCTTTCTCCCATTCTGCTGACTCATGCAGCATTTCTACTTCCTATAATATATACAGGATTTGGTGTGGATACATGGTCAAACCATATCACTGTGGACATGAATGATTGCAGAGTGATAATGTAGTTTCTCAAACTGCTTGGATAAACAGATGAAAAGCAACAAACACAACCATTTAAACTCAACTGCATCAATAAAACATACAGAGAATTTTAAAGATAGCTTGCCAGGCAAGGTAACATACGCCCACTGGCAGCATTGAATTTGAAAAATAAATTGAGCAATGACTCAAAAACATTCACTAAATGGATATTGAAGTCAAGGGCAAAAACTCAAAAACACCAAGTTTCATCAAAATCCATTGAAAATTGTAGCTTCTATTGTACCACAAAAAAATTTTGACACAATCTTACTAAGTCAAGGGCAATAACTGAAAGATAGCTTGCCAGGCAAGGTAACATACGCCCACTGGCAGCATTGAATTTGAAAAATAAATAGAGCAATGACTCAAAAATATTCACTAAATGGATATTGAAGTCAAGGGCAAAAACTCAAAAACACCAAGTTTCATCAAAATCCATTGAAAATTGTAGCTTCTACTGAACCCACAATAAAATTTTGACACAATCTTACTAATTCAAGGCCAATAACTAAAAAACTGTTCATCGCAAAATCTTCAAATTCGAACTTGACCGTTGTCTTATCAATTCCAATGCTCACACCAAGTTTCATTTAATCCATTGAAAATTGTAGCTTCTATTTTGCCTACAACAAATATAGAGGCAGGGGCAATAACTCCAAAACTGTTTATGGCAAAATCGTCCAAATCGAACTTGACCGCCCTCTCATCAATTCCAATGCTCATACCAATGCTCATTAAAATCCATAGATAATTGTAGCTTCTATAGTGTCTACAGAAAATGAATTTTTACGCAATTTTACTTAGTCAAGGGCAATTACTCATAAACTTTTCATCAAAAAATCGTCAAATTTGAATTTCTGTTAAAAACTGTAGCCTATATCGTGGATATAACCCAAATTTGACGCATTTTTACTAAGTCAAGGGCAATAACTCAAAATCTGTTCATTCGATAATTTCCATTTTGGACCGAGATATCATCAATATATACATGTATACCAATTTTCATTAAGATCAGATAAAAACTGTAGCCTCTATTGTGGATACAACCCAAATTTGACGCGTTTTTACAAAGTCAAGTGCAATAACTCAAAAAACGTGCATGCGATAATTTCCATTTTCGAACTTGACCGAGATATCATCAATATATACATGTATTCCAAGTTTCATTAAGATCGGATAAAAACTGTAGCCTCTATTGTGGATACAACCCAAATTTGACGCGTTTTTACTAAGTCAAGTGCAATAACTCAAAAACCATTCATGTGATAATTACAATTTTCGAACTTGACCGAGATATCATCAATATATACATGTATACATGTATACCAAGTTTCATTAAGATCGGATAAAAACTGTAGCTTCTATCATGAATACAACCCAAATTTGACGCATTTTTACAAAGTCAAGGGCAATAACTCAAAATCCGTTCATTCGATAATTTCAATTTTCGAACTTGACCGAGATATCATCAATATATACATGTATACCAAGTTTCATTAAGATCGGATAAAAACTGTAGCCTCTATTATGGATACAACCCAAATTTGACGCGTTTTTACTAAGTCAAGGGCAATAACTCAAAAACCCTTCATGCGAAAATTTCCATTTTTGAACTTGACCGAGATATCATCAATATATACATGTATACCAAGTTTCATTAAGATCGGATAAAAATTGTAGCCTCTATTGTGGATACTACCCAAATTTGACACGTTTTTACTAAGTCAAGGGCAATAACTCAAAATCCGTTCATTCGATAATTTCAATTTTCGAACTTGACCGAGATATCATCAATATATACATGTATACCAAGTTTCATTAAGATCGGATAAAAACTGTAGCCTCTATTGTGGATACAACCCAAATTTGACGCGTTTTTACTAAGTCAAGGGCAATAACTCAAAAACCCTTCATGCGAAAATTTCCATTTTTGAACTTGACCGAGATATCATCAATATATACATGTATACCAAGTTTCATTAAGATCGGATAAAAACTGTAGCCTCTATTGTGGATACAACCCAAATTTGACGCGTTTTTGCTAAGTCAAGGGCAATAACTCAAAAACCGTTCATGCGAAAATTTCCATTTTCGAACTTGACCGAGATATCATCAATATATACATGTTTACCAAGTTTCATTAAGATCGGATAAAAACTGTAGCCTCTATTGTGGATACAACCCAAATTTGACGCGTTTTTACTAAGTCAAGTGCAATAACTCAAAAAGCGTTCATGCGATAATTTCCATTTTCGAACTTGACCGAGATATCATCAATATATACATGTATACCAAGTTTCATTAAGATCGGATAAAAACTGTAGCCTCTATCATGGATACAACAAATGTGGACGGACGGACGGACGGACGGACGGACGGACGGGGGCGACGGCAATATACGTCCACATTTCCATGTGGGCGTATAAAAACTGTTCATCGAAAAATCATCAAATTCGAACTTGACTGTGTCTTATCAATTCTAATGCTCACACCAAGTTTCATTTAAATCCATTGAAAATTGTAGCTTCTATTTTGTCTACAAATATAGAGGCAGGGGCAATAACTCCAAAACTGTTAATCGCAAAATCGTCCAAATCGAACTTGACTGCCCTCTCATCAATTCCAATGCTCATACCAATGCTCATTAAAATCCATAGATAATTGTAGCTTCTATAGTGTCTACAGAAAATGAATTTTTACGCAATTTTACTTAGTCAAGGGCAATTACTCATAAACTTTTCATCAAAAAATCGTCAAATTTGAATTTCTGTTAAAAACTGTAGCCTATATCGTTGATATAACCCAAATTTGACGCATTTTTACTAAGTCAAGGGCAATAACTCAAAATCTGTTCATTCGATAATTTCCATTTTGGACCGAGATATCATCAATATATACATGTATACCAATTTTCATTAAGATCAGATAAAAACTGTAGCCTCTATTGTGGATACAACCCAAATTTGACGCGTTTTTACAAAGTCAAGTGCAATAACTCAAAAAACGTGCATGCGATAATTTCCATTTTCGAACTTGACCGAGATATCATCAATATATACATGTATTCCAAGTTTCATTAAGATCGGATAAAAACTGTAGCCTCTATTGTGGATACAACCCAAATTTGACGCGTTTTTACTAAGTCAAGTGCAATAACTCAAAAACCATTCATGTGATAATTACAATTTTCGAACTTGACCGAGATATCATCAATATATACATGTATACATGTATACCAAGTTTCATTAAGATCGGATAAAAACTGTAGCTTCTATCATGAATACAACCCAAATTTGACGCATTTTTACAAAGTCAAGGGCAATAACTCAAAATCCGTTCATTCGATAATTTCAATTTTCGAACTTGACCGAGATATCATCAATATATACATGTATACCAAGTTTCATTAAGATCGGATAAAAACTGTAGCCTCTATTATGGATACAACCCAAATTTGACGCGTTTTTACTAAGTCAAGGGCAATAACTCAAAAACCCTTCATGCGAAAATTTCCATTTTTGAACTTGACCGAGATATCATCAATATATACATGTATACCAAGTTTCATTAAGATCGGATAAAAATTGTAGCCTCTATTGTGGATACTACCCAAATTTGACACGTTTTTACTAAGTCAAGGGCAATAACTCAAAATCCGTTCATTCGATAATTTCAATTTTCGAACTTGACCGAGATATCATCAATATATACATGTATACCAAGTTTCATTAAGATCGGATAAAAACTGTAGCCTCTATTGTGGATACAACCCAAATTTGACGCGTTTTTACTAAGTCAAGGGCAATAACTCAAAAACCCTTCATGCGAAAATTTCCATTTTTGAACTTGACCGAGATATCATCAATATATAATGTATACCAAGTTTCATTAAGATCGGATAAAAACTGTAGCCTCTATTGTGGATACAACCCAAATTTGACGCGTTTTTGCTAAGTCAAGGGCAATAACTCAAAAACCGTTCATGCGAAAATTTCCATTTTCGAACTTGACCGAGATATCATCAATATATACATGTTTACCAAGTTTCATTAAGATCGGATAAAAACTGTAGCCTCTATTGTGGATACAACCCAAATTTGACGCGTTTTTACTAAGTCAAGTGCAATAACTCAAAAAGCGTTCATGCGATAATTTCCATTTTCGAACTTGACCGAGATATCATCAATATATACATGTATACCAAGTTTCATTAAGATCGGATAAAAACTGTAGCCTCTATCATGGATACAACAAATGTGGACGGACGGACGGACGGACGGACGGACGGGGGCGACGGCAATATACGTCCACATTTCCATGTGGGCGTATAAAAACTGTTCATCGAAAAATCATCAAATTCGAACTTGACTGTGTCTTATCAATTCTAATGCTCACACCAAGTTTCATTTAAATCCATTGAAAATTGTAGCTTCTATTTTGTCTACAAATATAGAGGCAGGGGCAATAACTCCAAAACTGTTAAAAATCGTCCAAATCGAACTTGACCGCCCTCTTATCAATTCCAATGCTCATACCAAGTTTCATTAAAATCCATAGATAATTGTAGCTTCTATAGTGTCTACAGAAAATGAATTTTTACGCAATTTTACTTAGTCAAGGCAATTACTCATAAACTATTCATCAAAAAATCGTCAAATTTGAATTTCTGATAAAAACTGTGGCCTATATCGTGGATATAACCCAAATTTGACGCGTTTTTACTAAGTCAAGGGCAATAACTCAAAATCTGTTCATTCGATAATTTCCATTTTGGAACTTGACCGAGATATCATCAATATAAACCAAGTTTCATTAGGATCGGATAAAAACTGTAGCCTCTATCATGGAAACAACCCTAATTTGACGCATTTTTACTAAGTCAAGGCAATAACTCACAATCTGTTCATGCAATGATTTCCATTTTTGAACTTGACAGAGATATCATCAATATATACATGTATACCAAGTTTCATTAAGATCAGATAAAAACTGTAGCCTCTATTGTGGATACAACCCAAATTTGACGCGTTTTTACTAAGTCAAGTGCAATAACTCAAAAAACATTCATGCGATAATTTCCATTTTCGAACTTGACCGAGATATCATCAATATATACATGTATACCAAGTTTCATTAAGATCGGATAAAAACTGTAGCCTCTATTGTGGATAAAACCCAAATTTGACGCGTTTTTACTAAGTCAAGTGCAATAACTCAAAAACCGTTTATGCGATAATTTCCATTTTCGAACTTGGCCGAGATATCATCAATATATACATGTATACAAAGTTTCATTAAGATCGGATAAAAACTGTAGCTTCTATCGTGAATACAACCCAAATTTGACACGTTTTTACTAAGTCAAGGGCAATAACTCAAAATCCGTTCATTCGATAATTTCAATTTTCGAACTTGACCGAGATATCATCAATATATACATGTATACCAAGTTTCATTAAGATCGGATAAAAACTGTAGCCTCTATTGTGGATACAACCCAAATTTGACGCGTTTTTACTAAGTCAAGTGCAATAACTCAAAAACCGTTCATGCATAATTTCAATTTTCGAACTTGACCGAGATATCATCAATATATACATGTATACCAAGTTTCATTAAGATCGGATAAAAACTATAGCCTCTATTGTGGATACAACCCAAATTTGACGCGTTTTTACTAAGTCAAGGGCAATAACTCAAAAACCGTTCATGCGAAAATTTCCATTTTCGAACTTGACCGAGATATCATCAATATATACATGTATACCAAGTTTCATTAAGATCGGATAAAAACTGTAGCCTCTATTGTGGATACAACCCAAATTTGACGCGTTTTTACTAAGTCAAGGGCAATAACTCAAAAACCGTTCATGCGAAAATTTCCATTTTCAAACTTGACCGAGATATCATCAATATATACATGTATACCAAGTTTCATTAAGATCGGATAAAATCTGTAGCCTCTATTGTGGATACAACCCAAATTTGATGTGTTTTTACTAAGTCAAGGGCAATAACTCAAAATCCATTCATTCGATAATTTCAATTTTCGAACTTGACCGAGATATCATCAATATATACATGTATACCAAGTTTCATTAAGATCAGATAAAAACTGTAGCCTCTATTGTGGATACAACCCAAATTTGACGCGTTTTTACTAAGTCAAGGGCAATAACTCAAAAACCGTTCATGCGAAAATTTCCATTTTCGAACTTGACCGAGATATCATCAATATATACATGTATACCAAGTTTCATTAAGATCGGATAAAAACTGTAGCCTCTATTGTGGATACAACCCAAATTTGACGCGTTTAAGTCAAGTGCAATAACCCAAAAACCGTTCATGCGATGATTTCCATTTTCCAACTTGACCGAGATATCATCAATATATACATGTATACCAAGTTTCATTAAGATCGGATAAAAACTGTAGCCTCTATCGTGGATACAACAAATGTGGACGGACCGACGGACGGACAGACCGACGGACCGACAGACGGACGGACAGGGGCGACGGCAATATACGTCCACATTTCCATGTGGGCGTATAAAAAAAGAAACTGAAAGAAAATGTGAACCGACCTTTCTGATGGCAGCTGTATCTTGATCATCTCTATCAATACTGGATACAGAACCTTGACGAGACGAGGCGAAAAACCCAACAGGACTACCAGGAGAAGATAACTCTGAGTTACTTTGTGAAGGGTCATAACCCTCACACACCATAATACTCATTTTCTCTCCAACACTGCGTAGGGCTCGAACAGCTTCTTGATGAGAGGCACCTAATAAACTCTGACCATTTACCTAAAGTAGAAACTTCTAATCAGATTCTTTTTTTTTTTTTTTTTTTTTTTACAGCACTCAGAAGTGGTGTATATATAAGGATCTCAAATATATACATGTGATAGACACCAAGTACACTATCTCCACTGAAGAGGTGTTAGGTTCTAGTGGCTACTCGGCTTCACCAACTAGAATATTATTACGGGCTATTGTTGTTAGTGTTCTTATGAATAGCTAAAAAGATCAAGGGGGGATTAGTGGTCCATTGATCCCAACTCTAGACATAAGATTGTTACTTGCTATTGTTAGTACATTAAGAGAAAGGGTGGTTTTTGAAGAGAATGCCTATGATAGGGATCGCCCAGAGTGTACTAGTGTTTATCATCATCGTGCTTTACTCAGTTGTATACATTTATATTTACAAGTTGAGGTATATACTATATAGTATAGTATTTACAAAGGTTCGGTTATGTACATGTTGTTGTTTTACTATTTACAAATTGATATGGCACACAGCTGGCAAGTAAAATTAATAACAATTATGTTTATAGTGCTAGAAGAATAGAGGTGTAGGTAACAGTCAGTTTACTTTGTATTACAATCAGAAAAGAAAACAAGGGGACTAAAATTTTGATGAAGCTGATATATACTCAATTTATACCTCATGTTGGTATAGGGACACTAATTATACTCCACTTATACCTCATGTTGGTATAGGAACACTAATATATACTCCACTTATACCTCATGTTGGTATAGGAACACTAATATATACTCCACTTATACCTCATGTTGGTATAGGAACACTAATATATACTCAATTTATACCTCATGTTGGTATAGGGACACTAATATATACTCCACTTATACCTCATGTTGGTATAGGAACACTAATATATACTCCACTTATACCTCATGTTGGTATAGGAACACTAATATATACTCCACTTATACCTCATGTTGGTATAGGGACACTAATATATACTCCACTTATACCTCATGTTGGTATAGGAACACTAATATATACTCCACTTATACCTCATGTTGGTATAGGGACACTAATATATACTCCACTTATACCTCATGTTGGTATAGGGACGCTAATATATACTCCACTTATACCTCATGTTGGTATAGGGACACTAATATATACTCCACTTATACCTCATGTTGGTATAGGGACACTAATATATACTCCACTTATACCTCATGTTGGTATAGTAACACTAATATATACTCCACTTATACCTCATGTTGGTATAGGGACACTAATATGTACTCCACTTATACCTCATGTTGGTATAGGGACACTAATATATACTCCACTTATACCTCATGTTGGTATAGAGACACTAATATATACTCCACTTATACCTCATGTTGGTATAGGGACGCTAATATATACTCCACTTATACCTCATGTTGGTATAGAGACACTAATATATACTCCACTTATACCTCATGTTGGTATAGGGACACTAATATATACTCCACTTATACCTCATGTTGGTATAGGGACACTAATATATACTCCACTTATACCTCATGTTGGTATAGGGACACTAATATGTACTCCACTTATACCTCATGTTGGTATAGGGACACTAATATATACTCCACTTATACCTCATGTTGGTATAGGAACACTAATATATACTCCACTTATACCTCATGTTGGTATAGAGACACTAATATATACTCCACTTATACCTCATGTTGGTATAGGGACACTAATATATACTCCACTTATACCTCATGTTGGTATAGGGACACTAATATATACTCCACTTATACCTCATGTTGGTATAGGGACACTAATATATACTCCACTTATACCTCATGTTGGTATAGGGACACTAATATATACTCCACTTATACCTCATGTTGGTATAGGGACACTAATATATACTCCACTTATACCTCATGTTGGTATAGGGACACTAATATATACTCCACTTATACCTCATGTTGGTATAGGAACACTAATATATACTCCACTTATACCTCATGTTGGTATAGGACACTAATATATACTCCACTTATACCTCATGTTGGTATAGGGACGCTAATATATACTCCACTTATACCTCATGTTGGTATAGGGACACTAATATATACTCCACTTATACCTCATGTTGGTATAGGGACACTAATATATACTCCACTTATACCTCATGTTGGTATAGGGACACTAATATATACTCCACTTATACCTCATGTTGGTATAGGGACACTAATATGTACTCCACTTATACCTCATGTTGGTATAGGGACACTAATATATACTCCACTTATACCTCATGTTGGTATAGGGACACTAATATATACTCCACTTATACCTCATGTTGGTATAGAGACACTAATATATACTCCACTTATACCTCATGTTGGTATAGGGACACTAATATATACTCCACTTATACCTCATGTTGGTATAGGAACACTAATATATACTCCACTTATACCTCATGTTGGTATAGGGACACTAATATATACTCCACTTATACCTCATGTTGGTATAGGAACACTAATATATACTCCACTTATACCTCATGTTGGTATATGAACACTAATATATACTCCACTTATACCTCATGTTGGTATAGGGACACTAATATGTACTCCACTTATACCTCATGTTGGTATGGGTGACACTAATATATACTCCACTTATACCTCATGTTGGTATAGGAACACTAATATATACTCCACTTATACCTCATGTTGGTATAGGGACACTAATATATACTCCACTTATACCTCATGTTGGTATAGGAACACTAATATATACTCCACTTATACCTCATGTTGGTATAGGGACACTAATATATACTCCACTTATACCTCATGTTGGTATAGGGACACTAATATATACTCCACTTATACCTCATGTTGGTATAGGGACACTAATATATACTCCACTTATACCTCATGTTGGTATAGGGACACTAATATATACTCCACTTATACCTCATGTTGGTATAGGAAACACTAATATATACTCCACTTATACCTCATGTTGGTATAGGAACACTAATATATACTCCACTTATACCTCATGTTGGTATAGGGACACTAATATATACTCCACTTATACCTCATGTTGGTATAGGAACACTAATATATACTCCACTTATACCTCATGTTGGTATAGTAACACTAATATATACTCCACTTATACCTCATGTTGGTATAGGGACACTAATATATACTCCACTTATACCTCATGTTGGTATAGGGACACTAATATATACTCCACTTATACCTCATGTTGGTATAGGGACACTAATATATACTCCACTTATACCTCATGTTGGTATAGGGACACTAATATATACTCCACTTATACCTCATGTTGGTATAGGGACGCTAATATATACTCCACTTATACCTCATGTTGGTATAGGGACACTAATATATACTCCACTTATACCTCATGTTGGTATAGTAACACTAATATATACTCCACTTATACCTCATGTTGGTATAGGAACACTAATATATACTCCACTTATACCTCATGTTGGTATAGGGACACAAATATATACTCCACTTATACCTCATGTTGGTATAGGGACGCTAATATATACTCCACTTATACCTCATGTTGGTATAGGAACACTAATATATACTCCACTTATACCTCATGTTGGTATAGGGACGCTAATATATACTCCACTTATACCTCATGTTGGTATAGGGACACAAATATATACTCCACTTATACCTCATGTTGGTATAGGAACACTAATATATACTCCACTTATACCTCATGTTGGTATAGTAACACTAATATATACTCCACTTATACCTCATGTTGGTATAGGGACACTAATATATACTCCACTTATACCTCATGTTGGTATAGTAACACTAATATATACTCCACTTATACCTCATGTTGGTATAGGAACACTAATATATACTCCACTTATACCTCATGTTGGTATAGGGACACTAATATATACTCCACTTATACCTCATGTTGGTATAGGAACACTAATATATACTCCACTTATACCTCATGTTGGTATAGGGACGCTAATATATACTCCACTTATACCTCATGTTGGTATAGGGACACTAATATATACTCCACTTATACCTCATGTTGGTATAGGGACACTAATATATACTCCACTTATACCTCATGTTGGTATAGGAACACTAATATATACTCCACTTATACCTCATGTTGGTATAGGAACACTAATATATACTCCACTTATACCTCATGTTGGTATAGGGACACTAATATATACTCCACTTATACCTCATGTTGGTATAGTAACACTAATATATACTCCACTTATACCTCATGTTGGTATAGGAACACTAATATATACTCCACTTATACCTCATGTTGGTATAGGGACGCTAATATATACTCCACTTATACCTCATATTGGTATAGGGACACAAATATATACTCCACTTATACCTCATGTTGGTATAGGGACACTAATATATACTCCACTTATACCTCATGTTGGTATAGGAACACTAATATATACTCCACTTATACCCCATGTTGGTATAGGAACACTAATATATACTCCACTTATACCTCATGTTGGTATAGGGACACTAATATATACTCCACTTATACCTCATGTTGGTATAGGGACACTA
Source organism: Nipponacmea schrenckii (assembly GCA_030562195.1). Lineage (NCBI taxonomy): Eukaryota > Metazoa > Mollusca > Gastropoda > Lottiidae > Nipponacmea > Nipponacmea schrenckii. Next base: position 884,342 of record JAUJPP010000005.1, on the reverse strand, counting down.
ATAATACTCCACTTATACCTCATGTTGGTATAGGAACACTAATATATACTCCACTTATACCTCATGTTGGTATAGGGACGCTAATATATACTCCACTTATACCTCATTTTGGTATAGGGACGCTAATATATACTCCACTTATACCTCATGTTGGTATGTAACACTAATATATACTCCACTTATACCTCATGTTGGTATGGGGGACACAAATATATACACCACTTATACCTCATGTTGGTATAGTAACACTAATATATACTCCACTTATACCTCATGTTGGTATAGGGACGCTAATATAACTCCACTTATACCTCATGTTGGTATAGGGACACTAATATATACTCCACTTATACCTCATGTTGGTATAGGGACACTAATATATACTCCACTTATACCTCATGTTGGTATAGGGACGCTAATATATACTCCACTTATACCTCATGTTGGTATAGGGACACTAATATATACTCCACTTATACCTCATGTTGGTATAGGGACACCAATATATACTCCACTTATACCTCATGTTGGTATAGTAACACTAATATATAAAATTACAATTACCTCAAGAATTCTCTGTCCAACACTCAATCTCTTGTCACGAGCAACAGCACCATCATCATTAATCTAGAAAATATTCAGCAATCTTTCCTTTTTTAATTGACTTTATTTTTAATTTTAATTAAAAAAGTTTTTTTCATTCTTTATATTGACTTAATTTAATATCACCATCATCTTATATTGACTTAATTTAATATCACCATCATCTTATATTGACTTAATTTAATATCACCATCATCTTATATTGACTTAATTTAATATAAACCATCATCTTATATTGACTTAATTTAATTTTACCATCATCTTATATTGACTTAATTTAATATCAACATCATCTTATATTGACTTAATTTAATTTTAATCATCTTATATTGACTTAATTTAATATAAACCATCATCTTATATTGACTTAATTTAATATCAATCATCTTATATTGACTTAATTTAATATCACCATCATCTTATATTGACTTAATTTAATATCAAAATCATCTTATATTGACTTAATTTAATATCACCATCATCTTATATTGACTTAATTTAATATCAAAATCATCTTATATTGACTTAATTTAATATCACCATCATCTTATATTGACTTAATTTAATATCAAAATCATCTTATATTGACTTAATTTAATATCACCATCATCTTATATTGACTTAATTTAATATCAAAATCATCTTATATTGACTTAATTTAATATCACCATCATCTTATATTGACTTAATTTAATATAAACCATCATCTTATATTGACTTAATTTAATATCAAAATCATCTTATATTGACTTAATTTAATATCACCATCATCTTATATTGACTTAATTTAATATCAAAATCATCTTATATTGACTTAATTTAATATCACCATCATCTTATATTGACTTAATTTAATATAAAAAGTTTTTTTAAAAATCTTTTATATTGACTTAATTTAATATCACCATCATCTTATATTGACTTAATTTAATATCACCATCATCTTATATTGACTTAATTTAATATCAGTATCATCTTATATTGACTTAATTTAATATCACCATCATCTTATATTGACTTAATTTAATATCACCATCATCTTATATTGACTTAATTTAATATTACCATCATCGTATATTGACTTAATTTAATATCACCATCATCTTATATTGACTTAATTTAATATCAAAATCATCTTATATTGACTTAATTTAATATCAACATCATCTTATATTGACTTAATTTAATATTACCATCATCATATATTGACTTAATTTAATATTACCATCATCTTATATTGACTTAATTTAATATCACCATCATCTTATATTGACTTAATTTAATATCACCATCATCTAATATTGATTTAAATTTTTAATATCACCATCATCTTATATTGACTTAATTTAATATCACCATCATCTTATATTGACTTAATTTAATATCACCATCATCTTATATTGACTTAATTTAATATCACCATCATCTTATATTGACTTAATTTAATATCAGTATCATCTTATATTGACTTAATTTAATATCACCATCATCTTATATTGACTTAATTTAATATCCCCCATCATCTTATATTGACTTAATTTAATATTACCATCATCGTATATTGACTTAATTTAATATCACCATCATCTTATATTGACTTAATTTAATATCAAAATCATCTTATATTGACTTAATTTAATATCAACATCATCTTATATTGACTTAATTTAATATTACCATCATCATATATTGACTTAATTTAATATTACCATCATCTTATATTGACTTAATTTAATATCAAAATCATCTTATATTGACTTTATTTAATATCAAAATCATCATATATTGACTTAATTTAATATCAAAATCATCATATATTGACTTAATTTAATATCACCATCATCTTATATTGACTTAATTTAATATCAAAATCATCTTATATTGACTTAATTTAATATCACCATCATCTTATATTGACTTAATTTAATATCAACATCATCTTATATTGACTTAATTTAATATCAAAATCATCATATATTGACTTAATTTAATATCACCATCATCTTATATTGACTTAATTTAATATCAACATCATCTTATATTGACTTAATTTAATATTACCATCATCATATATTGACTTAATTTAATATCAAAATCATCATATATTGACTTAATTTAATATCACCATCATCTTATATTGACTTAATTTAATATCAACATCATCTAATATTGACTTAATTTAATATCACCATCATCTTATATTGACTTAATTTAATATCAGTATCATCTTATATTGACTTAATTTAATATCAACATCATCTTATATTGACTTAATTTAATATCACCATCATCTTATATTGACTTAATTTAATATCAGTATCATCTTATATTGACTTAATTTAATATCAAAATCATCATATATTGACTTAATTTAATATCAACATCATCTTATATTGACTTAATTTAATATCACCATCATCTTATATTGACTTAATTTAATATCAGTATCATCTTATATTGACTTAATTTAATATCACCATCATCATATATTGACTTAATTTAATATCAAAATCATCATATATTGACTTAATTTAATATCACCATCATCTTATATTGACTTAATTTAATATCAAAATCATCATATATTGACTTAATTTAATATCAACATCATCTTATATTGACTTAATTTAATATCAACATCATCTTATATTGACTTAATTTAATATCAACATCATCTTATATTGACTTAATTTAATATCAACATCATCTTATATTGACTTAATTTAATATCAGTATCATCTTATATTGACTTAATTTAATATCACCATCATCTTATATTGACTTAATTTAATATCACCATCATCTTATATTGACTTAATTTAATATCAACACCATCTTGAAAAAGTGACAGGGAGCCAAAACAATTGAAAAGAAAGATATTTATATTCAAACAACTGATTTATAACAAACATCCAATTCTTACAAATGACGTTTCCTTTAGGGTTCATACTGGCGAAAATATAAAGTTTTACTCACCCTAGAAATAAAGATACCCTCATCATTTCTATCCGAAGGATTAGCAGGGTAATTTTTGAGACCTCCCTTGATGCTCATTCCTAGCTTCTCACCAGGAAGCTTTATCACAACCAATTCCTGTAGGCCGTGTGGTGGAGGATCATGACGTACTTTCAGCTTGATTTGATGCGTAGGAGCAATTAATTCCATCACAGCCTCCTGATGTGTAGCACGAGTTACATCCTTACCATTCACCTGTTATAAACAAAGAGTTTTACCTCCAGTATCTTTACCTGTAGAATCTTACTGGACAAATTAGACAGGAAAAGCCATGAAATGTGTTATGATTGGACAGCTTTGTTAACTTACCCCAAAAAATAAGCATCCTTGTTTGGAAAGACAGTATAAATATTGCTCAATATACAAGAGTATCCTACATTTAATGAAGCACTAAATATATTTTATTGTCAATAAGGAATCACTCAACAAAATGGAGTGAGTAGGTACAAACAGTTCAACTGAGAGAAGAGAAGTGTTACAATAGTTTTATAATGGTAGGAAACACAATGACAGAGACATGCCTGAGATTTGGGCCAATTACTATTTTACTAATCAATTATTTAATTATACAATTATGTTGACAGGACATGTCAATCATAATTATATATTCTACTGAACCTCCTAGTTGGTTGAAACCAGAGAAATACTTAGCCATGGTCATAGTAATATATACAACCTAATACTTACAGCTAGAAATACTTAGCCATAGTCATAGTAATATATATAACTTAATACTTACAGCTAGAAATACTTAGCCATAGTCATAGTAATATATATAACCTAATACTTACAGCTAAAAATACTGAGCCATAGTCATAGTAATATATATAACCTAATACTTACAGCTAGAAATACTTAGCCATAGTCATAGTAATATATATAACCTAATACTTACAGCTAGAAATACTTAGCCAAAGTCATAGTAATATATATAAACCCAATACTTACAGCTAGAAATACTTAGCCAAAGTCATAGTAATATATATAACCTAATACTTACAGCTAGAAATACTTAGCCATAGTCCCTAGTAATATATATAACCTAATACTTACAGCTAGAAATACTTAGCCAAAGTCATAGTAATATATATAACCTAATACTTACAGCTAGAAATACTTAGCCATAGTCATAGTAATATATATAACCTAATACTTAAAACTAGAAAAAACTTAAACCATAGTCATAGTAATATATATAACTTAATACTTACAGCTAGAAATACTTAGCCATAGTCATAGTAATATATGTAACTTAATACTTACAGCTAGGCATACTTAGCCATAGTCATAGTAGTATATATAACCTAATACTTACAGCTAGAAATACTTAGCCATAGTCATAGTAATATATATAACCTAATACTTACAGCTAGAAATACTTAGCCATAGTCATAGTAAATATATAACCTAATACTTACAGCTAGAAATACTTAGCCATAGTCATAGTAATATATATAACTTAATACTTACAGCTAGAAATACTTAGCCATAGTCATAGTAATATATATAACTTAATACTTACAGCTAGAAATACTTAGCCATAGTCATAGTAATATATATAACTTAATATTTACAGCTAGAAATACTTAGCCATAGTCATAGTAATTTATATAACTTAATACTTACAGCTAGAAATACTTAGCCAAAGTCATAGTAATATATATAACCTAATACTTACAGCTATAAATACTTAGCCATAGTCATAGTAAGGCCGTACAAAGTAAATTGTCTGTTTTACAGGCCCCGCGCGCTCCGGTAAAATACCCCGCGCTCCAAAACTATTTATTGACATTTAAGAATAATTAATAAATAATGCGCGCGCGTCTCCAAAATTGTGTGTAAAATAGAGTTATTTCCCCGTTCCCGAAAATATTTTTTACCATAATTATCTCCCTTGACGTTTAACGAAAAACCGGAAGTGGCTTAGAATGCGTTTTTCATCACCGATAAAAAGATTTTTTCTACAACTTTAAAATGAAATTGATTCTGTTATCATTTAACGTCCGAAAATACAATTATTTACTGAAGGAAGCACAATTATGAAAATTATTCACACTTTCGTGAGGACAATCCAAACATTAAATTAATCTTAATCTTGAAGATTTCGTTTCTGGATAATATAATGGTGGAACAAATCGAGACCTGTTACAATTACAAGTAAAAGAATGCACCGGGTTTTTTTCTGCTATTGATTTGAAAAAGTTAATATTTATGGAAAAATGGGAACGAATACAAGAAAATACGAATTTTAAACGTTCCAATACGATCGATTTTCTCATTATTGGTATCACTCAACACATTCCGCTTTACTGAAGTAAAAACCGGAAGTACTCCGTTAGTACGAGTTATCGAAAAATCGGCATTTGTAACATAGATAAAAATTATTAAATTAGAAGTTCGATCTAATCAGATTGTTTTGTTCTTGTCATGTGATGTGATGTATGACAATTTGTTCCAAAATTTCCATTAATAACAATTATTACCATACAATGGCGTTTTAAAATACAGTTGACAGATGGATAGAAATGGATTAGTACTGTAGTAGAATAACATTGTCTTGACATAATATTATCAGCCCTGATGCACCCTAAGTGAATCATTGTCAGAGGTAGTAAATATGTTGGAATGATTACGTTTATGTGAAGTCGAAAGGTAAAAAAAGTTCTGTTCTATCAACTATTATCATTCAAACCCCAAAAACATCTGATAGTTGCATCTGAATGGTGATTTAAATCTATTTTTTAAATTTGTGGAAATAAATAATAAATAGCTTCGCTCGCTCCGATTTCTTCTGGTGCCAAATTTAAAAAGCGCTTATAAATAATAAATAATAAATTCGCCCTCTCGCCCCATTTTTTAAAAAAAAAGGCCTGTAAAACAGACAATTTACTTTGCACGGCCTAATATATATAACTTAATACTTACAGCTAGGCATACTTAGCCATAGTCATAGTAATATATATAACCTAATATTTACAGCTAGAAATACTTAGCCATAGTCATAGTAATATATATAACCTAATACTTACAGCTAGAAATACTTAGCCATAGTCATAGTAATATATATAACCTAATACTTACAGCTAGAAATACTTAGCCATAGTCATAGTAATATATATAACTTAATACTTACAGCTAGAAATACTTAGCCATAGTCATAGTAATATATATAACTTAATACTTACAGCTAGAAATACTTAGCCATAGTCATAGTAATATATATAACCTAATACTTACAGCTAGAAATACTTAGCCATAGTCATAGTAATATATATAACTTAATACTTACAGCTAGAAATACTTAGCCATAGTCATAGTAATATATATAACCTAATACTTACAGCTAGAAATACTTAGCCATAGTCATAGTAATATATATAACCTAATACTTACAGCTAGAAATACTTAGCCATAGTCATAGTAATATATATAACTTAATACTTACAGCTAGAAATACTTAGCCATAGTCATAGTAATATATATAACCTAATACTTACAGCTAGAAATACTTAGCCATAGTCATAGTAATATATATAACCTAATACTTACAGCTAGAAATACTTAGCCATAGTCATAGTAATATATATAACTTAATACTTACAGCTAGAAATACTTAGCCATAGTCATAGTAATATATATAACCTAATACTTACAGCTAGAAATACTTAGCCAAAGTCATAGTAATATATATAACCTAATACTTACAGCTAGAAATACTTAGCCATAGTCATAGTAATATATATAACCTAATACTTACAGCTAGAAATACTTAGCCATGGTCATAGTAATATATATAACCTAATACTTACAGCTAGAAATACTTAGCCATAGTCATAGTAATATATATAACTTAATACTTACAGCTAAAATTCTATCACCTATTTTTAGATTCGTTTTACAAGCAGCACCATCTTTAACAATCTAAAAACATACAAAATCTTTTTAATTGTCCATTAGCTCTGCAATATTTTACACGATATATAGTACATATAGAACTCTTCTTTCTACATTAACCAACAGATAAAAACAATTAACAGTTATCAATAAGCAATCAATACCATTTAACTAATCTCAATTCGTCAAAAATTTGGCTGCAATAACAAACCAGACATATCTTAACAAAGCAGTACTGGTTTTCATTGTAGGGGACAATATTATATAGGTTTATCTTCAATACAATACCTCATATCAATGATATATTTCGAGAGTAGAGACACTGTAATGATATTGAATATTTTTTAATATTGGTGAATAATTCGTCCATCTGATATGACTGGATTGTACATACATTTAAATCTTTATTTATAGGTTATAGGTTTATTTAGGTTATTCATTCCTTTCATGCATGATAAAGAAAGAGGTGGTCAACTTATGACCTAATCCAGTAGATTATTGCTTGATCATACTCCACCTTATTCATACAGCCTATCCATAATCTTAAAAAAAGTCATAATTACCTTGGAAACGAAGATGCCTGGTTGATCTGCACCAAAAGGTTGACTGGAGTGGTCACTTCCACCCACTATACTTAACCCTAATGGTCCTCCAGCTTTATTTATTATTATTTCCTATAATCAACAAATCATAGTGTATTATCAATTTACATGGTTTCATGAAACAATAATCATTTGGTCGATACTAATACTGTCAATGGTCGATACTAATACTGTCAATGGTCGATACTAATACTGTCAATGGTCAATACTAATACTGTCAATGGTCAATACTAATACTGTCAATGGTCAATACTAATACTGTCAATGGTCAATACTAATACTGTCAATGGTCAATACTAATACTGTCAATGGTCGATACTAACACTGTCAATGGTCAATACTAATACTATCAATGGTCGATACTAACACTGTCAATGGTCAATACTAATACTGTCAATGGTCAATACTAATACTGTCAATGGTCGATACTAATACTGTCAATGGTCAATACTAATACTGTCAATGGTCGATACTAATACTATCAATGGTCTATACTAATACTGTCAATGGTCAATACTAATACTGTCAATGGTCAATACTAACACTGTCAATGGTCAATACTAATACTGTCAATGGTCAATACAAATACTGTCGATGGTCAATACTAATACTGTCAATGGTCTATACTAATACTGCCAATGGTCAATACTAATACTGTCAATGGTCGATACTAATACTGTCAATGGTCGATACTAACACTGTCAATGGTCGATACTAACACTGTCAATGGTCGATACTAATACTGTCAATGGTCGATACTAACACTGTCAATGGTCGATACTAATACTGTCAATGGTCGATACTAATACTGTCAATGGTCAATACTAATACTGTCAATGGTCAATACTAATACTGTCAATGGTCAATACTAATACTGTCAATGGTCAATACTAATACTGTCAATGGTCAATACTAATACTGTCAATGGTCAATACTAATACTATCAATGGTCAATACTAATACTGTCAATGGTCAATACTAATACTGTCAATGGTCAATACTAACACTGTCAATGGTCGATACTAACACTGTCAATGGTCAATACTAATACTGTCAATGGTCAATACTAATACTGTCAATGGTCAATACTAATACTGTCAATGGTCAATACTAATACTGTCAATGGTCAATACTAATACTGTCAATGGTCGATACTAATACTGTCAATGGTCAATACTAATACTGTCAATGGTCGATACTAATACTGTCAATGGTCAATACTAATACTGTCAATGGTCAATGATAATACTGTCAATGGTCGATACTAATACTATCAATGGTCGATACTAATACTGTCAATGGTCAATACTAATACTGTCAATGGTCGATACTAATACTGTCAATGGTCGATACTAATACTATCAATGGTCGATACTAATACTGTCAATGGTCGATACTAATACTGTCAATGGTCAATACTAATACTGTCAATGGTCAATACTAATACTATCAATGGTCGATACTAACACTGTCAATGGTCGATAATAACACTGTCAATGGTCGATACTAACACTGTCAATGGTCAATACTAATACTGTCAATGGTCGATACTAATACTGTCAATGGTCGATAATGGTCGATAATAACACTGTCAATGGTCAATACTAACACTGTCAATGGTCGATACTAATACTATCAATGGTCGATACTAATACTATCAATGGTCAATACTAACACTGTCAATGGTCGATAATAACACAGTCAATGGTCAATACTAATACTGTCAATGGTCAATACTAATACTGTCAATGGTCGATACTAAATCAATCAAATGACAGCATTAGTATTTACTATTGATAGATGCATGAACTTACCTCAATAGGGTATACAGATGTCGGAGAAGATGATGTTGATGGTGATATTCCAGTTACATGATTCAAATCATTCTTACTATAAACACTAGAATCCAACACTAAAGTTTGATTTATAGCACTAGGGGGCGCCACATGATGGTGTTCTATTGTTTTAAACTTATTTAAAAAATCACTTTTAGAAGTTTCGGTCCGAGCAACACTTTCACTTTTATTGGACACACTATAAGAATTATTGTTCACTGTGATTTTAGGCGAAATATTTTCTTTATTGTCCAAGGTAGCATTTGGTGATTTTAAGGTAACTGCAGGAGGTGCTTGGATTGTTGGAGATTTTCCAGGATAGACAAAGCGTGGTGGTTGAATTGCTGTTGGTGGTGTGGACCAATCAGATGATAGAGGTTTAGGACTGACTTTTGGTGATAATGATGGGGCAGTGATAGTGACTGTTTGAGGAGCTTGAATGGTTGCAGGTTTTGGACTGTAAGCATGAGGCTCTGTAGCAACTATTGGAGCCATCTTCTGACCAGGTTCAAAACTTTGATTAGGACTAGAATGAGTTGGAGATTGGCTAGAAGTAATCAAAGCACCATCTTTTCCTGGAGATACCTTGTTCCAATCTATTCTAGGATGTGCAGTAGTAGATGTTAGCTTTTTATCTGTTGGCACAATGTCTGACTTGGGTACCATCATTTCTCGATAGACTACTAATTCTACTTTAGGTTCCGAACCGGATAATAAAACCACTGCCTGATCATGTCGTGCATCAGTCACATCTACTCCATTAATCTACAAGCAATAGATACTTTATCACATACAAAAAACACTTCAATAGTTTTTCATGAAAAATGAAGGAAGACAACAAACCTTACAGTACATGCCACTTAGCTACACTAAGTGTCATCAATAACTCAAAAATACAAAAGAAAAAAACCAACTTGTCTGTCTTGTATCAAAATTAAAGTTTTTAGCACAACTAAAAAGGTCCTTTTGATCATGGACAAAAATTAGAAATGCATAAACATAAAAATACAATACAACAAGCAAAATACGCCGACTTCCCTCTTAAGTTTTCTATATATCCTAGGCAATACTGAAAATTCAACTTCTGTTATAATTAAACAGAATTTCAGATGCAGACAGTGTTCACATACCAATTTTGATGCATTTTTACTTAGTCAAGGGCAATAACAACAAAAAATTTATCGATAAATTGGCAAATTAAAAATAAGCCGAGATCTCATCACTATAGATGATCACATAAAAATTCATTCAAATCAGATGAATTTTGAGGTGTTTTTTCTTAATCAAGGCCAAAATTAAACAAGTGGTTGCCTAGCAAGATATGCCCACTTTAAAATATATTTTCTGTTTTAACACAGGCAAAAACTCTAAGATTATTTCGGTCTAATCCAAGTTCTCTTCAATATAAATGTTTACACCAAATTTCATTAAAATCAGATGAAAACTGTATTGTCTATCGCAATCACAAGCCGGTTTTGACTAAGTCAAGTGCAATAACTCAAAAACAGTATACCGGTATCGAAATGTCAATTTCGAACTTGACCAAGATGACATCAACTTCAATGATCACACCAAATTTCATTCCAATCAGACGAAAACTGTTGTCTCTAATCGTGTTCACAAGGCAATTTGACTTAGTCAAGGCCAATAACTCAAAAAACATTCACCCAAAAATTGTCACGATCAAACTTGTCCAAGATTTCATTAATATAAATGATAACACCAAATTTCATTCAAATCATATGGAAATTGTGATCTATATCGCGTTCACAAGCCAATTTTGAGGCGTTTTGGCTAAGTCAAGGGCAATTACTCAAAAACCGTACATCTAAAAATCGCCAATTTCAAACTTGTCCAAAATCTCATAAATATAAATGATCACAGCAAGTCTCATTCAAATCCGACAAAAACTGTAGCCTCTATTGCGTTCACAAGCAATTGTGGACAGACGGACCGACGTACGGACAGGGGTGATGAAAATATTCGACCACATTATAATATGGGCGTATAAAAATAGAATTTATCATCAAATCAACGTAACGGAGATCTTATCATTTTAAAAGATTACTAAATTTCATCAAAAAATAAAATATACATCTTAATAGAGAGGAAAATTGATAACTTACTGATATGATTCGGTCTCCAACCAATAGTTTACCTTGACGATGAGCAGCACCATTCTCTGTTATTCTGGATACATAGATAGCCTGCAATGATAATACAATATATAGCCTGCAATGATAATACAATATATAGCCTGCAATGATAATACAATATATAGCCCTGCAATGATAAAACAATATATAGCCTGCAATGATAATACAATATATAGCCCTGCAATGATAATACAATATATAGCCCTGCAATGATAATACAATATATAGCCTGCAATGATAATACAATATATAGCCTGCAATGATAATACAATATATAGCCCTGCAATGATAAAACAATATATAGCCTGCAATGATAATACAATATATAGCCTGCAATGATAATACAATATATAGCCTGCAATGATAATACAATATATAGTCCTGCAATGATAATACAATATATAGCCTGCAATGATAATACAATATATAGCCTGCAATGATAATACAATATATAGTCCTGCAATGATAATACAATATATAGCCTGCAATGATAATACAATATATAGCCTGCAATGATAATACAATATATAGCCTGCAATGATAATACAATATATAGCCTGCAATGATAATACAATATATAGCCTGCAATGATAATACAATATATAGCCTGCAATGATAATACAATATATAGTCTGCAATGATAATACAATATATAGCCTGCAATGATAATACAATATATAGCCTGCAATGATAATACAATATATAGCCTGCAATGATAATACAATATATAGTCTGCAATGATAAAACAATATATAGCCTGCAATGATAATACAATATATAGCCTGCAATGATAATACAATATATAGCCTGCAATGATAATACAATATATAGTCTGCAATGATAATACAATATATAGCCTGCAATGATAAAACAATATATAGCCTGCAATGATAATACAATATATAGCCTGCAATGATAATACAATATATAGCCTGCAATGATAATACAATATATAGCCTGCAATGATAAAACAATATATAGCCTGCAATGATAAAACAATATATAGCCTGCAATGATAAAACAATATATAGCCTGCAATGATAAAACAATATATAGCCTGCAATGATAATACAATATATAGCCTGCAATGATAATACAATATATAGCCTGCAATGATAATACAATATATAGCCTGCAATGATAATACAATATATAGTCCTGCAATGATAATACAATATATAGCCTGCAATGATAATACAATATATAGCCTGCAATGATAATACAATATATAGCCTGCAATGATAAAACAATATATAGCCTGCAATGATAATACAATATATAGCCTGCAATGATAAAACAATATATAGCCTGCAATGATAATACAATATATAGCCTGCAATGATAATACAATATATAGTCCTGCAATGATAATACAATATATAGCCTGCAATGATAATACAATATATAGCCTGCAATGATAATACAATATATAGCCTGCAATGATAATACAATATATAGCCTGCAATGATAATACAATATATAGTCTGCAATGATAATACAATATATAGCCCTGCAATGATAATACAATATATAGCCTGCAATGATAATACAATATATAATCTCTGGTATAAACCATCAATACAGCAGCAGATATTGTGAACAATATGAAATACGGTCAGTTTTATAATTACCATAAAACTTTGATAAACAGAAGATTGTAGGGAGACCATGCTACTCAACACCATGTCCACCTCACACATCAAAATAAATCAATATACATAACTGTACATGCAAATACAACATATAAAGATAACTTGCCAGGCAAGGAAATGTATGCCAACTGGCAGCATTGATTTTGAATAAAAAACTGAAATATTCAACCTTCAATAATATAATTCTTTTCTAGTGTAAGTTTCCTTAAAATCTGTCAAGAATTATACCTAATAACAAGGCAATAACTCATTCAATATTTTTCAGTTTTTTTGATTATTGAAATGGTTCACTCTTGGGTGATACCAAACAATTTCAACAAAATTCATCAAAATCTGTATAGAATTGTGCCTTGAAAGGTGTTTACGAGCCAAAAACGGAACATATTTTTAAGAACAAATCAAATATTTTGTGATGTTTCTTGTTTTCAAAAAGGTTCATCCTTGAATGATTGTTTAAAATTTTAGCAAGTTCTGTCAAAAGTTCTGTAAAACATTTTGCCTTCTAGGTTGTTAACAAGCGAAAATTTTGACGCTTTTTCAAAATGAAATGAAATGAATGGAGTTTTACGTCCTACTTTTCTGCACCTTATGGGCTAATGAAGAGGGGCAACACCATGCAGTGTGCTATGAGGGAAATTTCGCCAAGACAGCAGCATAAGCCTGTTGATGGATCTTTAACATGCACAGCCTGTAGCACACAGGGCCTCAGTTTATTGTCGTTTCCAAGCAACTAGATGCTTTTTCCATACGTCAGTCCCTCCGACCTGCATCACTGACAAGGGGAAACTGGGCTGAAAAAGGGCAATAACTGATACTAAATATTTTTTGATTTATCTTATTTTCAATAGGGTTCATCCTTTTGTGATTACAAAAACTCATGTCAAGTTCCGATAAAATCAGTCAAAAGATAGCTTGCCAGGCAAGGTAACATACGCCCACTTCAGCAAACAGAATATTCCATCTTTTTTCATTTAATCCATGGCAATAACTCATAAACCGACATCTGGAATCGCACCATTTTTGAACTTGTCCGAGATGTTATTAAGATGAATACACATACCAAGTTTCATTCAAATCGGATAAAAACTACAGCTTCTATTGCGTACACAAGTAAATTTTAACATTTTCTCATTTAATCAAGGGGCAATAACTCATAAACCGACATCTGGCGAAGAACCCAATTTTTCAAGATGAATACACATACCAAGTTTCATTCCCAAACGGATAAAAACTACAGCCTTTTTTATTGCATACACAAGTAAATTTTAACATTTTTCATTTAATCAAGGGCAATAACTCATAAAACAGGGCCCTTTCCTTTGGGGAGACATTATCAAGATAAATACACATACCAAGTTTCATTCAAATCGGATGAAAACTATAGCTTCTTAATTATTGTACACAAGTAAAATTTTAACGTATTTTTTATTTAATCAAGGGCCATAACTCATAAACCGACATCTGGAATCGTGCCATTTTCGAACTTGTCCGAGATATTATCAAGATGAATACACATACCAAGTTTCATTCAAATCGGATGAAAACTACAGCTTCTATTGCATACACAAGTAAATTTTAACGTTTTTTCATTTAATCAAGGGCCATAACTCATAAACCGACATCTGGAATCGTGCCATTTTCGAACTTGTCCGAGATATTATCAAGATGAATACACATACCAAGTTTCATTCAAATCAGATGAAAACTACAGCTTCTATTGCGGACACAAGTAAATTTTAATGTTTTTCCATTTAATCAAGGGCCATAACTCATAAACCGACATATGAATCGTGCCATTTTCGAACTTGTCCGAGATATTATCAAGATGAATACACATACCAAGTTTCATTCAAATCGGATGAAAACTACAGCTTCTATTGCATACACAAGTAAATATTAATGTTTTTCCATTTAATCAAGGGCCATAACTCATAAACCGACATATGAATCGTGCCATTTTCGAACTTGTCCAAGATATCATCAAGATGAATACACATACCAAGTTTCATTCAAATCGGATAAAAACTCTGGCCTGTATCGGGTATGGACAGACGGACAGGGGTGATGGCAATATACGTCCACATTTTCATGTGGGCGTATAAAAATGTGACTTGCAGAGTGTTAACGAGCCAAAAATCAATATCATCTTAAAGAACAAGGGCAATCAAATATCATGTGTTATTTCTTATTTTCAAAAGGGTTCATCCATAAGTGATTATTAACAATTTTAGCAAGTTTTGTCAAAATCAGTAAAGCATTGTGCCTTCTAGAGGGTTTTCAAGCTAAAATTTTTAAAAACAAGGGCAATAACAAATACTAAATATTTTTCGATTATCTAATTTTTCAATAAGGTTCATCCTTAGGTGATATTAAACAATTTCTGCAAGTTTTGTCAAAATATGTCAAGAATTGTGCTTTATACGGTATTTACAAGCCAAAAATTGAGTTTCAAAAACCAGGGCAATAACTGATACTAAATATTTTTTTTGATTTTCAATAAGGTTCATCCTTTGGTTATTACAAATATCACGTTTCATTTAAATCTGTCAAGAATTGAGCCTTCTAGAGTGTTTACCAGCAATTGTTGATGGACGGACGGACGGACAGACGTGGGTGTCGACAAATACGCCTCCCATTTTATGTAGCATAAAGTAAACTATAAAACTATAAATTTTAAACTAAAATTACTACAACTATGATAATAGTGTATGATTTACAGGTTATTTTACAGTCAATATTAATTATCATATTTTAATAAATAATATCAATACCTTTGTCATGCCAACAATCTGAATATCACAACAATCACATTATATCTTACAGAAATATTGAGATTCACATACATTTACATACATTCTTTCTCCCTATTTCCCTTTCTGAATGGGCTAGATAGGCTTATAATAAAACTTATACAGTATACAAACCAGTATGTTGAAAATAATGGGACAGAAACTGGTTAAAACTGGAAATTGCCAAAGTTTTGCAGCCAAACTAATGAAATCATCATGGTATGTCTATTTCTTTGTTACTTGATCATTTTATAGTAATGTTTCTTTATCTCCTGATCATGCATTCTTAATTTCCATATCAAATACAAAGATTGTAGTTGAGACTGAGACAACAGTACAAGCCTCATAGCTTCATACATTCCATTTTATATAAAACAACAAAGATAGCTTGCCAGGCAAGGTAATATACGCCCACTGGCAGCATTTATTTCAAATAAAAACTTTTCAGTAAGGTTACAAAAGTGGAATGAAATATTCAACCTTCCACCATATATTTTTTTCTAGGGTCTCTAGTTTCATTAAAAACTGTCAAGAATTGTACCTAACTTAACTCATTAAATATTTTTCGGTTTTTTTATGATTTGCAATAGGGTTCACCCTTAATAATATTTTGATATATTATTAATTCTTAATAAGGCTCATTCTTGGTTGATATTAAACAATTTCAGCGAGTTTTGTCAAAAATGAATGTTTAGAGTGTTCACAAGCCAAAAGTTGAAAGCGATTTTAAAAACAGGCCCAATAACTGACACTAAATATTTTTCGATTTATCTGATTTTCAATAGGGTTTATCCTTGTGAGAAAACAAATACTAAAGCCAAGCTTCATCAAAATCCATTCAAAATTGTTCTTTCTAGAGTGTTTACGAGTTAAATTGAACGCGTTTTCAAAAACAAGGGCAATAACTTGTACTAAATATTTTTCGCTTTTCAATAGAGTTCATCCTTGGGAGACAACAAATACTCCAGCCAAGTTACATCAAAATCCATTAAAAATTGTTCTTTTCAAGCTAAAATTGAACGCGTTTTCAAGAACAAGGGCTATAACTGACACTAAATATATTTCTATTTATTTGATTTATAATAGGGTTCATCTTTGGGTAAAAACAAATACTCAAGCCAAAGTTAATCAAAATCCATTAAAAATAGTTCTTTCTAGAGTGTTTACAAGCTAAAATTGAATGCGTTTTCAAGAACAAGGGCAGTAACTCATACTAAAAAAATTTTCGATTTCGCTTTTCAATAGGGTTCATCCTTGAGTTATAACACACTCTCACACCAAGTTTCATCGAAATCCATCAAGAATTGTGCCATGTAGAGTGTTTACGAGACAAAAATTGAACGCGCTTAAAAGAACAAGGGCAATAATTCATATTAGATATATTTTAATAATTTTAATTTTCAATTAGGCTCATCCCTTGCGATATCCAACAATTTCAGTGAGTTTTGTCAACATTGGTCATGAATTGTACCTTCTAGAGTATTTATTAAAAAGTTAAACCGGTTTTCAAACACAAGGGCAATAACTGACACTAAATATATTTCGATTTATTTGATTTTCAATAAGGTTCATCCTTGGGTAAAAACAAATACTCAAGCCAAGTTTTATCAAAATCCATTAAGAATTGTTCTTTCTAGAGTGCTTACAAGCTAAAATTGAACGCGTTTTCAAACACAAGGGCAATAACTGATCATACTAAATATTTTTCGATTTAACTGAATTTCAATAGGGTTCATCCTTAGGTGATTACAAATACTCATGCCAAGTTATGTCAAAATCGCTCAAGAATTGTGACTTGTAGAGTGTTTACAAGGCAAAAATCCAACACATTTTATAGAACAAGGGCAATAATTCCTATTAAATATATTTCGATATGTGCTATTTTCAAAAGGGTTCATTCTTGGGTGATATTAAACAATTTCAGCAAGTTTCGTCAAAATCGGTCAATAACTGTGCTTTGTAGAGTGTTTACAAGCTAAAAATTGAACGCGTTTTCAAAAACAAGGGCAATAACTGATATTAATTTTTTTTCGATTTGACTGGTTTTCAATAAGCTTCATCCTTGGGTGATAACAAATACTCAGGCCAAGTTTCATTAAAATCCATTAAAAATTGTTCTCTCAAGAATGTTTACAAGCTAAAATTGAACGCGTTTTCAAGAACAAGGGCAATAACTCATACTAAATGTTTTTCGATTTCGCTGATTTTCGATAGGGTTTATCCTTGAGTTATAACATACTCTGACACCAAGTTTCATCAAAATCGGTCAAGAATTGCACATTGTAGAGTGTTTACGAGCCATTCAAGAACAAGGGCACGAACTCATACTAATTTTTTTCCGATTTCGCTGATTTTCAATAGGGTTCATCCTTGCGTGATCATAAACACTCATATTAAGTTTCATCTAAATCCGTCAAGAATTACACCGTGTAGAGTGTTTACGAGCAATTGTGGACGGACGGACGGACGGACGGACCGACGGACGGACGGACGGACGGACGGACGGACGGATGTGGGTGACGACAATATACGCCCCCCATTTCATGTGGGCGTATAAAAATAATCTAATAACAAAAACCAACATGTAACAAACTTTTCCCAAAATATTCAACAGGCAAATTACAGCCAAACTTGTAGAAGTAGCAACCTGGAGGTGAAGTGAAGGCACCAGACAAATAACCTCAAATAACAGTTTTAAATCTCACTTTAACCAGCTCATATATATATCAACTGCTACCATTCACATGTTTTCAAGTTGAGTGATAAAATCATGTTATGCAGATGTTTTCAAGTTGAGTGATAAAATCATGTTATTCACATGTTTTCAAGTTGAGTGATAAAATCATGTTATGCAGATGTTTTCAAGTTGAGTGATAAAATCATGTTATGCAGATGTTTTCAAGTTGAGTGATAAAATCATGTTATTCACATGTTTTCAAGTTGAGTGATAAAATCATGTTATGCAGATGTTTTCAAGTTGAGTGATAAAATCATGTTATGCAGATGTTTTCAAGTTGAGTGATAAAATCATGTTATGCAGATGTTTTCAAGTTGAGTGATAAAATCATGTTATTCACATGTTTTCAAGTTGAGTGATAAAATCATGTTATGCAGATGTTTTCAAGTTGAGTGATAAAATCATGTTATTCACATGTTTTCAAGTTGAGTGATAAAATCATGTTATTCACATTTTTTCAAGTTGAGTGATAAAATCATGTTATGCAGATGTTTTCAAGTTGAGTGATAAAATCATGTTATTCACATGTTTTCAAGTTGAGTGATAAAATCATGTTATTCACATTTTTTCAAGTTGAGTGATAAAATCATGTTATGCAGATGTTTTCAAGTTGAGTGATAAAATCATGTTATTCACAATGTTTTCAAGTTGAGTGATAAAATCATGTTATTCACATGTTTTCAAGTTGAGTGATAAAATCATGTTATTCACATGTTTTCAAGTTGAGTGATAAAATCATGTTATGCAGATGTTTTCAAGTTGAGTGATAAAATCATGTTATTCAGATGTTTTCAAGTTAAGCTAGATAAAATCATGTTATTCAGATGTTTTCAAGTTGAGTGATAAAATCATGTTATTCAGATGTTTTCAAGTTGAGTGACAAAATCATGTTATTCAGATATTTTCAAGTTGAGTGATAAAATCATGTTATTCAGATGATTTCAAGTTGAGTGATAAAATCATGTTATTCAGATGTTTTCAAGTTGAGTGATATAATCATGTTATTCAGATGTTTTCAAGTTGAGTGATAAAATCATGTTATTCAGATGATTTCAAGTTGAGTGATAAAATCATGTTATTCAAATGTTTTCAAGTTGAGTAATAAAAGCATGTTATTCAGATGTTTTCAAGTTGAGTGATAAAATCATGTTATTCAAATGTTTTCAAGTTGAGCCTAAATATGGTACTTCAATTGATCTTTAACTTATTTTTACTTGTTTTGTATTCTATCGGGTACAGTCACTTTCTTCATTAGCTACCTATACAATACATGCTTGGCTGTATATAACATTTCCATTCCAAAACATCCAATTGATGGTAAGTATAAAAATATATGTTATAAATTAAACATCCAATACTAGTGATGTAAAACATGTTATTAAATGGAGGCCAGAATAGATAGATAACAAGCTGTGTTCTATGCTAAAATACATGTTTAATATTAAGACTTCCTTAGGCTATGTTTTGTGGTTGGATGTTTTGTGAATCTAAAATGTTATTTGAATTTAAATACCAACCTCCAACAATGTCACAAACTGAAACAAAATGAAAATAAAAATTTCTTAAATTGCTGTATTCTTGACTGATCTCCAGAAATGTATGTGTATTTGAAACCAAGTCAAAATAAAACTTGAGAATAAAAACTTAATTATGAATTCTTTCCTAGATTATTTGTTTAAGAAAATAGTCTTCAGAAGAACTAGAAAAATACAAAATCATATGACACAATCACTTAATGTTATTTCATACTCGACATTTCCCATCTATTTCCCTATGTACATTAAGTAGTGTTTAGTATCAAGCAAAGATCAAGTATTTTACTTTAAGCATGGATAATTTCAAGAAACACTAATTCTAAACAATGTTTTCTAAAACCTCAAATTTCAAGTGAACTCACTGTTAATATACTAAAATAAAACTTTACAAATTTGTAAAATTAAACTATGGGATTCAAAATTTGAAAATCAAATCTGTATTCTGAATATGTGAAAATCATAAAAATCCTGTTTGCTAAATATGAACCATCTGAATTATTAAACAACGAAATTTGACCAAGTTTTAGACTCTCCTGACAAGAGAACATGATATTCTCTTCTTTTTAAAATTCTCACTGATATTCTTTCATCAAGTCCTGGAGATATATCAAAACAAAACTAGGATAAGTTACATTTTCCCCAGAGGACAAGTGGAAATAAACAGAAATAGCAAAACATAATAACCAGTATTTCAGCAGCACTTAATAAAAGATCCAATATAAAAAGCAGGATAAATCAGAACAAACAACATGTAACATGATAGGACACAGTATACTTTATACAGCATGCCACCATCAAATTCATAGTTTTTAAATAGATCTTTTTAAAATAAGTCATGGTTGATTTACAAAACAAATCATGGTTGGTATATAAAACGTCATGGTTGGTATATAAAACAAGTCATGGTTGGTTTATAAAACAAGTCATGGTTGATTTACAAAACAAATCATGGTTGGTATATAAAACGTCATGGTTGGTTTATAAAACAAGTCATGGTTGGTTTATAAAACAAGTCATGGTTGGTATATAAAACAAGTCATGGTTGGTATATAAAACAAGTCATGGTTGGTTTATAAAACAAGTCATGGTTGGTATATAAAACAAGTCATGGTTGGTATATAAAACAAGTCATGGTTGGTATATAAAACAAGTCATGGTTGGTATATAAAACAAGTCATGGTTGGTTTATAAAACAAGTCATGGTTGGTATATAAAACAAGTCATGGTTGGTTTATAAAACAAGTCATGGTTGGTATATAAAACAAGTCATGGTTGGTTTATAAAACAAGTCATGGTTGGTATATAAAACAAGTCATGGTTGGTATATAAAACAAGTCATGGTTGGTTTATAAAACAAGTCATGGTTGGTATATAAAACAAGTCATGGTTGGTATATAAAACAAGTCATGGTTGGTTTATAAAACAAGTCATGGTTGGTATATAAAACAAGTCATGGTTGGTATATAAAACAAGTCATGGTTGGTATATAAAACAAGTCATGGTTGGTTTATAAAACAAGTCATGGTTGGTATATAAAACAAGTCATGGTTGGTATATAAAACAAGTCATGGTTGGTATATAAAACAAGTCATGGTTGGTATATAAAACAAGTCATGGTTGGTTTATAAAACAAGTCATGGTTGGTATATAAAACAAGTCATGGTTGGTTTATAAAACAAGTCATGGTTGGTATATAAAACAAGTCATGGTTGGTATATAAAACAAGTCATGGTTGGTTTATAAAACAAGTCATGGTTGGTATATAAAACAAGTCATGGTTGGTTTATAAAACAAGTCATGGTTGGTATATAAAACAAGTCATGGTTGGTTTATAAAACAAGTCATGGTTGGTATATAAAACAAGTCATGGTTGGTATATAAAACAAGTCATGGTTGGTTTATAAAACAAGTCATGGTTGGTATATAAAACAAGTCATGGTTGGTTTATAAAACAAGTCATGGTTGGTATATAAAACAAGTCATGGTTGGTATATAAAACAAGTCATGGTTGGTATATAAAACAAGTAATGGTTGGTTTATAAAACAAGTCATGGTTGGTATATAAAACAAGTCATGGTTGGTATATAAAACAAGTCATGGTTGGTATATAAAACAAGTCATGGTTGGTTTATAAAACAAGTCATGGTTGGTATATAAAACAAGTCATGGTTGGTATATAAAACAAGTCATGGTTGGTATATAAAACAAGTCATGGTTGGTATATAAAACAAGTCATGGTTGGTTTATAAAACAAGTCATGGTTGGTATATAAAACAAGTCATGGTTGGTTTATAAAACAAGTCATGGTTGGTATATAAAACAAGTCATGGTTGGTTTATAAAACAAGTCATGGTTGGTATATAAAACAAGTCATGGTTGGTATATAAAACAAGTCATGGTTGGTATATAAAACAAGTCATGGTTGGTATATAAAACAAGTCATGGTTGGTTTATAAAACAAGTCATGGTTGGTATATAAAACAAGTCATGGTTGGTTTATAAAACAAGTCATGGTTGGTATATAAAACAAGTCATGGTTGGTTTATAAAACAAGTCATGGTTGGTATATAAAACAAGTCATGGTTGGTATATAAAACAAGTCATGGTTGGTATATAAAACAAGTCATGGTTGGTTTATAAAACAAGTCATGGTTGGTATATAAAACAAGTCATGGTTGGTTTATAAAACAAGTCATGGTTGGTATATAAAACAAGTCATGGTTGGTATATAAAACAAGTCATGGTTGGTTTATAAAACAAGTCATGGTTGGTATATAAAACAAGTCATGGTTGGTTTATAAAACAAGTCATGGTTGGTATATAAAACAAGTCATGGTTGGTATATAAAACAAGTCATGGTTGGTATATAAAACAAGTCATGGTTGGTATATAAAACAAGTCATGGTTGGTTTATAAAACAAGGTTTCTATCGGTAAAAAATAACACCATTGGGAAAAATCTTGGTTAGTAATGTACTGGATTTAGATTACAGTGTTCAGAAAACGAAAAGTCCCAGAACTGCAATCTAATCTTAACTAAACTGATGTCTTCTGAAAGAATTGATAAAGAGCAAACAAAAAATTGACTCACGTTATCATTGCCTTTAAAAGGTGTGGCTCCACGACCTCCAGCTATACTGAAACCCAATCCACCATTTTCTCTCTCAACTACTTCAGTTAATGTCTGAAATAATGATGCACACTGATAAACAGAGTTTAAAAATTGATACACAGACATAAAACATTGATACACAGACATAAAACATTGATACACAGACATAAAACATTGATACACAGACATAAAACATTGATACACAGACATAAAACATAGATACACAGACATAAAACATTGATACACAGACATAAAACATAGATATACAGACATAAAACATTGATATACAGACATAAAACATAGATACACAGACATAAAACATTGATACACAGACATAAAACATAGATACACAGACATAAAACATTGATACACAGACATAAAACATAGATATACAGACATAAAACATTGATATACAGACATAAAACATTGATACACAGACATAAAACATTGATACACAGACATAAAACATTGATACACAGACATAAAACATTGATACACAGACATAAAACATAGATACACAGACATAAAACATAGATACAGAAATAAAACATTGATACACATATTTAAAAATGCTGATACAAATTAATGCGATCGTGGATAGGTCGCATTTAAGGCATTAATTTCTATCTCGCAATAATTTTTAGCCTTACAGTAAAACATTGATATAAAAAGATAAAACATTGATACAGAAACTAACAAAATATTGAAACATAAAAGTAATAAGTTAAAAAAACAAAGTTGTACTAGCTGTATATAAAATTTGAACTTACCTGGCCCAGGAACTGAGTATCAGGATCTTCTTCAAATGAAACAGTAGCAATGCTGGTGTGAGTATGGTCTTCTTCAACCTTTTCTGCTGGAAGCACAACCTCCCTACTCACCACCATAACAATATCATTACCACAATTCTTGAGAGCATTCACAGCTTCATAATGATCCACCCCTAACAAGCTAATACCATTCACCTGTAAACACACCAAATAAACCAACAGTTCTAACGTGCTGAATGCATGAAGTATGAAATAAGATCAAAACCTGACAGTGACAACATAAACAGATATTCCAGGCTTTCTTAAACTATTTAATATGAAAGAAAGTTTGCAAGGTAACAAAGTTGTATTTTGGGACTAACATATTCAAACCTGAGCAAGATCTCATGAATTGTTTATTGTGTTAACAAGTAACTGTTTATATGATTGTTATCAACCCCCTTAAACTTGATTACCATCAACAACCCCCTTAAACTTGATTACCATCAACAACCCCCTTAAACTTGATTACCATCAACAACCCCCTTAAACTTGATTACCATCAACAACCCCCTTAAACTTGATTACCATCAACAACCCCCTTAAACTTGATTACCATCAACAACCCCATTAAACTTGATTACCATCAACAACCCCCTTAAACTTGATTACCATCAACAACCCCCTTAAACTTGATTACCATCAACAACCCCCTTAAACTTGATTACCATCAACAACCCCCTTAAACTTGATTACCATCAACAACCCCCTTAAACTTGATTACCATCAACAACCCCCTTAAACTTGATTACCATCAACAACCCCCTTAAACTTGATTACCATCAACAACCCCCTTAAACTTGATTACCATCAACAACCCCCTTAAACTTGATTACCATCAAAAACCCCCCATTAAACTTGATTACCATCAACAACCCCCTTAAACTTGATTACCATCAACAACCCCCTTAAACTTGATTACCATCAACAACCCCCTTAAACTTGATTACCATCAACAACCCCCTTAAACTTGATTACCATCAACAACCCCCTTAAACTTGATTACCATCAACAACCCCCTTAAACTGGATTACCATCAACAACCCCCTTAAACTTGATTACCATCAACAACCCCCTTAAACTTGATTACCATCAACAACCCCCTTAAACTTGATTACCATCAACAACCCCCTTAAACTTGATTACCATCAACAACCCCATTAAACTTGATTACCATCAACAACCCCATTAAACTTGATTACCATCAAAAACCCCCCTTTAAAACCCTTTGATTACCATCAACAACCCCCTTAAACTTGATTACCATCAACAACCCCCTTAAACTTGATTACCATCAACAACCCCCTTAAACTTGATTACCATCAACAACCCCCTTAAACTTGATTACCATCAACAACCCCCTTAAACTTGATTACCATCAACAACCCCCTTAAACTTGATTACCATCAACAACCCCATTAAACTTGATTACCATCAACAACCCCATTAAACTTGATTACCATCAACAACCCCATTAAACTTGATTACCATCAACAACCCCATTAAACTTGATTACCATCAACAACCCCCTTAAACTTGATTACCATCAACAACCCCATTAAACTTGATTACCATCAACAACCCCATTAAACTTGATTACCATCAACAACCCCATTAAACTTGATTACCATCAACAACCCCCTTAAACTTGATTACCATCAACAACCCCATTAAACTTGATTACCATCAACAACCCCCTTAAACTTGATTACCATCAACAACCCCCTTAAACTTGATTAAGATCTCATCAATATATACATGAACATAAAGTTTCATTCAGATTAAACAAAAACTGTTGTTTTTATCCTATTTACAAGAAATGTGGACAGACAGAACAAAATGAATACACCTTCATGTGGGCAAATAAAAACTCACAGATAGTAGTTTGTCTCCCTTCATTATACCAACTTGACCTGCTGGACCATCTTCTGTTACTCTAGAGATAAACACGCTCTGAAATATCAACAACTTTTATTAAAGTACAGAAGTCAGTTGAGGTCCATTAATCTGAATTTTTTTGAGTGAGACAGAACATGTTTGAATGATGAACTTAAACCTTTCTGAAAAACCAGTGAAGATATATAAGAGTAAGAATAGTGATAGAAATGTCACCAACAAAAAATTCTAACCTCATCATCTCCCTTGTAAGGAGAAGAATTTTTTCCCCCTGCAATGCTGATTCCCAGACCCTGTCCCTGCTGACGAATAATTCTCATCCTCATTTCTTCCTCCTGAATTCTTACTGGTACATGTTGGGTTGTCGACATTGCTGCTATTGTATCATCTTCAGGTGGCTACAGAAAAAGTAAAGATAGTTTGCCAGGCAAGGTAATATACGCTCACTTGCAGCATTGAATTTTGAATAATAAATTTAGCAATAACATTTATTGAATATTAATTTCAATGCCATTGCTCACACCAAATTTCATCAAAATGCTTTTAAACTTGCAGCTTCTGTGCGCCATTCATACCATTTTGATGCAATTTTACTTAGTCAAAGGCAATAACTCAAAAACTGTTCATGGAAAATAGTCAGAGTCAAACTTGACCACCATTTTATCTATTTCAATACTATACCAAGTAATAGGTACTATACTTCTCGGCCACAGGCGGGTTATTTTTTTTCTAATTTCCGATCAGAAGAGAAGAAAATCATCCAACAGATCCAGATCCCCATTTCTCAATAAGATATTTGTTCCACCCTAGGCCTGTACATTTGGGAGATTCAATCCCTCCCTTCCCCGAAATCAAAAACCATTCATCGAAAAATCATCAAAATCAAACTTGACCACTGTATTATCAATTCCAATGCTCACACCAAGTTTCATCTAAATCCATTGAAGATAGCTTGCCAGACAAGGTAACATACGCCCACAATCAGCATTGTTAAATCGTTTTTTCCTTTCATTAACAGCATCTATATATTTACTCAAACCCTTCTTCTAAGTCGTCAAATTCGAACAATTCCAATACTCACAACAAGTTTCATCACAATCCATTTAAAATTGTAGCTTCTGTTGCATCCACAATAAAATTTACCGGGTAGTAGCGATTTACTAAATCAAGGGCAATAACTTGCAAACTGTTCATCGAAAAATCTCAATGCACTTGACCGGCGTAAAAAAAAAACATAGGCTTGCGGAAAGCCTCGCAAGCGAATACGTCCACAAGCAGCTATTTAGTGAGCTAAATGTGAACTGTTTTAGAAAAATATTCAGTAAGAATGATCTATTTATAAACAGGATCAATAAATTAATCAATAGTGCACATCTTAATATGGATATTGACACACACAACAAAATTAAGAAGGAACCATAAAGAATTGTGCGCTGTAATGTGAGCATGATGTAAATGTGAACGAACGGACAGACCCTTAAAAATTAACCATAAAGAATTGTGACCTGTAGTGTGAGCACGATGTAAATGTGAACAAACAGATGGACCATCAAGGCAACTAGAAATGAAAATAATCCATGAAGAATTGTGGCCTGTAGAGTGAGCACTAACTACATGTGAACTCGAAAAACGGCTGCGATATCAACGTTTTATGCGATATCTCTCAAGAAAATTTTCTAATCATCACTAACTTTAATTGTGCACATCTTCATAATGATATCGACACACATACAAACAATTAAAAGAATCCATAGAGAAGTCTGAAGTCTAATCAATTCCAATGTTCATACCAAGTTTCATCCAAATTCATTGAAAATTGTGGGTTTTATTGCATCAACAATAAAATTTTGACCAGATTTTACTTAGTCAAGGGCAATTACTCAAAATACGTTCATAAAAAAAACTCGTCAATTCCGAACTTGACTGCCCTCTTATCAATTTCAATTACTCATAAAAAGTTTCATCAAAATCCATTCATAATTGTAGCTTCCTTTGCATCCACAATAAATTGTAATGTTACTAAGTCAAGGGCAATCTCTTTAAAAAACGTTCATCGAAAAATCGCCAAAATTAAACTTGACTTCTGTCTTATCAATACCAATGCTCACACCAAGTCATCTGGTTGTATCAGGAGTTACACCTGATATAGTCTAATGGTAAGCAGGCCATCTGGTTGTATCAGAAGTAACACCTGATATAGTCTAAAGGTAAGCGGGTCATCTGGTTGTATCAGGAGTTACACCTGATATAGTCTAATGGTAAGCAGGCCATCTGGTTGTATCAGAAGTAACACCTGATATAGTCTAAAGGTAAGCGGGTCATCTGGTTGTATCAGGAGTTACACCTGATATAGTCTAATGGTAAGCAGGCCATCTGGTTGTATCAGAAGTAACACCTGATATAGTCTAAAGGTAAGCGGGTCATCTGGTTGTATCAGGAGTTACACCTGATATAGTCTCATGGTAAGTGGGTCATCTGGCTGTATCAGGAGTAACACCTGATATAGTCTAATGGTAAGTGGGTCATCTGGTTGTATCAGGAGTAACACCTGATATAGTCTAAAGGTAAGCGGGTCATCCGGTTGTATCAGGAGTTACACCTGATATAGTCTAATTGTAAGTGGGTCATCTGGTTGTATCAGGAGTAATACCTGATATAGTCTAATGGTAAGTGGGTCATCTGGCTGTATCAGGAGTAACACCTGATATAGTCTTATGGTAAGCAGGTCATCTGGTTGTACCAGGACTTACACCTGATATAGTCTAATGGTAAGTGGGTCATCTGGTTGTATCAGGAGTAACACCTGATATAGGCTAATGGTAAGTGGGTCATCTGGTTGTATCAGGAGTAATACCTGATATAGTCTAATGGTAAGTGAGTTATCTGGTTGTATCAGGAGTAATACCTGATATAGTCTAATGGTAAGTGGGTCATCTGGTTGTATCAGGAGTTACACCTGATATAGTCTAATTGTAAGTGGGTCATCTGGTTGTATCAGGAGTAATACCTGATATAGTCTAATGGTAAGTGGGTCATCTGGTTGTATCAGGAGTAACACCTGATATAGGCTAATGGTAAGCGGGTCATCCGGTTGTATCAGGAGTAACACCTGATATAGTCTAATGGTAAGTGGGTCATCTGGTTGTATCAGGAGTAATACCTGATATAGTCTAATGGTAAGTGGGTCATCTGGTTGTATCAGGAGTTACACCTGATATAGTCTAATTGTAAGTGGGTCATCTGGTTGTATCAGGAGTAATACCTGATATAGTCTAATGGTAAGTGGGTCATTTGGTTGTATCAGGAGTTACACCTGATATAGTCTAAGGGTAAGTGGGTCATCTGGTTGTATCAGGAGTAACACCTGATATAGTCTAATGGTAAGTGGGTCATCTGGTTGTATCATTAGTAACACCTGATATAGTCTAATGGTAAGTGGGTCATCTGGTTGTATCAGGAGTTACACCTGATATAGTCTAAGGGTAAGTGGGTCATCTGGTTGTATCATTAGTAACACCTGATATAGTCTAATGGTAAGTGGGTCATCTGGCTGTATCAGGAGTAATACCTGATATAGTCTAATGGTAAGTGGGTCATCTGGTTGTATCAGGTGCATTATTAGACAACTTTATATTGAAGTTTATATGTCATCTCACCTGTAACACAGAGGATATGGCTGCTGTGTCTTTACTGGCAGCAGCCTGGGCTAGAATCTCTCGTACTTTCATTTCGGCATCTTCCTTACTGGCGTTCAGGTTCACACGTTTATTTTTCAGGTAATGAGGTGTATCCCGTCGTCGTAATCTTTGTTCTTTATCTGGTTCTTCATCAAGTTCTGCTGTAAATCCTACTGCTTTATTGCTTTTCTTTTCTTTTTTCTTTTTCTAAAAGTAGAAAATACAAGATAAGTTTCAACCTTTGTTCCATGTTCCTAGTTTGTGGACTTGAAAATGGCCATACCTCAGTTTATTCTTGCCTAAACTAACTTAACCTAATTTTTTCCTATAGCTTCCATGCATACAAATTCACAAATGTAGCCTGCCAGCAAAGGTAACATTCGCCTACTACCAAATTTTATAAAGTTCATTAAGATCATTTAAATAACAGCTATGACGTCATCCTTTGTTGTATTTATCCATTCTCTAGTAGAATGTATGAGTGTTGTTTGAACTACTCACTAACTGTCCACTATTTCATGAAAATTGTTCACTAAATGTCCATTATTTTTTAGTTGTTTGGACCTTCTATCTTTTCACTGAGAAAGCAATTCCATTATATATTCAGTTTTATTTTACAACGTTCCCATTTGATAAAGTGAAATACAGCGTGTTTTTGATTCTGTTTTTTCTGATCGGCATTTGTTAACAATCGCATTTATGTCAGTTTTTTTCCAAAGGTTTGTTAAACCTAGTTGTTGTGGCATTAGAGTTTGATATATATCCCACAAAGAGGGTAGTGGGGTCTCCCTTAGCCAATAGACACAAATATCCCTATTTTTATCTTCTTTTTGCTCTTACTTTATTATCATCAGATGAAATATCAGAAAAAAAGGTCTCTCCGTATTTGAAAATTGGATTGTTCATACTAAATATTATCCATTGGCTCGACTTGGGATGTATTTCTAAAGGTGGATTGAATTATAAATATATCGTTTTCACTTGATGAATACATTGTGTGTAGAAGACACCTGCACAGTATGTTTGCCACAGTCTAAATCACAATCTGAACCCACATTACTATTAATCAATCAATGAGTTGTGTTGATTACAATTAGTTTAACTTTGTAGGGCTATTATTTAAGTAAGATAGAGTCCTCAAACTGTCTATTATGTTAGAGAGACAACAGTGTTCAGAGCTAACGCCCCTCATAAACTGTCCTCGCTCTAACATAACAGACAGTTGTCGGCCTCTATCCCTTACATAAAAACTTCAATTTCTACCGTGTGATAAAAATAGACGAATGATCCTACAGACAAACACCAAAACACATTGAACATATATTACTATCTTTAAAAATACTTCTGGGTCTTAAAGTCCAATATGTTTCAGGAGCACAAAAGCCCCCTTTCTCGGAGACAGACACACCTGAAAGGTCGGTTTAATGATGTTTAATGATGTTTAATGATGTGAATTCCATGTGGAAGATAAAAATTGGTTGATAGCTAAAGAGGTACATGTCCAATAACACTGTAATATCAGCTTGTCTAAAAACACTTAATTTGAAAACAGAACCATAATTTAAAATCTGCCTAAATTGAAAAATAATCTGCATTAACTTTCATGTTTTGTAACATTATACACATAAACACGAATTGTGTTCAGTTTTATAACAGTATACACATAAACACGAATTGTGTTTCATGACTTATAACTTTATACACTAAAACACGAATTGTGTTTCATGACTTATAACAGTATACACATAAACACGAATTATGTTCAGTTTTATAACATTATACACATAAACACGAATTGCGTTCATGACTTATAACTTTACACACAAAAACACGAATTGTGTTTCATTACTTATAACTTTATACACAAAAACACGAATTGTGTTTCATGACTTATAACATTATACACATAAACACGAATTGTGTTCAGTTTTATAACAGTATACATAAAAACACGAATAGTGTTTCATGACTTATAACATTATACGCAAAAACACAAATTATGTTTGATGTTATATAACATTATACAATTTATACACAAATTGCTTTATGAAAACTGGTGTTATCATCATTCACTATGGTAAAGATTTACACTTACAGGTTCATCTGTACTGGCTTCACTACCAGAGTCACTCTTACTCTCACTACTTTCACCTTCATCTGTCATCACTTCTTCTCCTAGTCTCTCACTCTCCATTGATGTGTCTACAACAGCTTCATCCCTAGGCATTATCTTTCCAGCAGATGTAATTGTCACAGTGCCTGGTCTTATCAAAGGCTCACTTTCCTTGGGAAGATCTTCACCCTCTGATGATGATTCAGATTGAGCTGAAGGAGGAGGGGGACCTTGAAGCTCCGGGGCTGTAATATCATACAAAATAATAAATCAACTTGTCAGATAAAAAATAAGTAGTGATATACCATATCAGATGAAATGGGTAAGTTGTAACTATATATGTCTAATGCAAGAGAACAGTAGAGGTATCAATATGTGTTGTTTCTAATTTGTTTACAACCTCAGGCAAAAGACTTGACACATTCAGTAATTGAAGAAAATAAGATCTGCTTCTTACCTTTAATAATTTGTGGAGCCTGAATTGTCATAGTGACCTTTTTGTCGGCAAGTTTCTCTTTCTCTGCTTGTCTTTTTTCCTCTTCCTCTATTTCCCTTTCAATATTGGGATCATGATCTCTCGCTGGGTGGAAAACTTGATCCTGAAGCAAAAAAATGTTAAATAACTCAGAATCAACTTGAAGGAATATAGAATTATACTTGATGGTGCTGAAGGAATATAGAATTATACTTGATGGTTTTAAAGGGATATAGAATTATACTTGATGGTGCTGAAGGGATAGAATTATACTTGATGGTGCTGAAGGAATATAGAATTATACTTGATGGTGCTAAAGTGATATAAAATTATACTTGATGGTGCTGAAGGGATATAGAATTATACTTGATGGTGTTAAAGGGATATAGAATTATACTTGGTGTAAAGGGATATAGAATTATACTTGATGGCTGAAGGGATATAGAATTATCTTGATGGTGCTGAAGGAATATAGAATTATACTTGATGGTGTTAAAGGAATATAGAATTATACTTGATGGTGTGAAGGGATATAGAATTATACTTGATGGTGCTGAAGGAATATAGAATTATACTTGATGGTGCTAAAGGAATATAGAATTATACTTGATGGTGCTGAAGGAATATAGAATTATACTTGATGGTGTTAAAGGGATATAGAATTATACTTGATGGTGCTGAAGGGATATAGAATTATACTTGATGGTGCTGAAGGAATATAGAATTATACTTGATGGTGCCGAAGGGATATAGAATTATACTTGATGGTGCTGAAGGGATATAGAATTATACTTGATGGTTTTAAAGGGATATAGAATTATACTTGATGGTTTTAAAGGAATATAGAATTATACTTGATGGTGTTAAAGGGATATAGAATTATACTTGATGGTGCTGAAGGGATATAGAATTATACTTGATGGTTTTAAAGGGATATAGAATTATACTTGATGGTGTTAAAGGGATATAGAATTATACTTGATGGTGCTGAAGGGATATAGAATTATACTTGATGGTGCTGAAGGAATATAGAATTATACTTGATGGTGTTAAAGGAATATAGAATTATACTTGATGGTGTTAAAGGAATATAGAATTATACTTGATGGTGCTGAAGGAATATAGAATTATACTTGATGGTGTTAAAGGAATATAGAATTATACTTGATGGTGCTGAAGGAATATAGAATTATACTTGATGGTGTTAAAGGGATATAGAATTATACTTGATGGTGCTGAAGGGATATAAAATTATACTTGATGGTGTTAAAGGGATATAGAATTATACTTGATGGTGCCGAAGGGATATAGAATTATACTTGATGGTGCTGAAGGATATAAAATTATACTTGATGGTGTTAAAGGAATATAAAATTATACTTGATGGTGTAAGGGATATAGAATTATACTTGATGGTGCCGAAGGGATATAGAATTATACTTGATGGTGCTGAAGGATATAAAATTATACTTGATGGTGCTGAAGGAATATAGAATTATACTTGATGGTGTAAAGGGATATAGAATTATACTTGATGGTGCTGAAGGGATATAGAATTATACCTGATGGTGCTGAAGGGATATAGAATTATACTTGATGGTGCCGAAGGGATATAGAATTATCTTGATGGTCCGAAGGGATATAGAATTATACTTGATGGTGCTGAAGGAATATAGAATTATACTTGATGGTGTTAGAATGAATATAATGGTAGAACGACACTTAAGTTCTATGGTTTTCAGATATAGCATGAGGGGCTTGGCAAAGTGATACCAAGAATGTGCATAGCACACAAGTGGTGTCACTACGCCAAGCCCCGAGTGCAATTTTGAAGACCTATAGACACGCGGTTCTACTTTTATTGGATACTATATCAAAATGTATTTCTAAATTTGACGTATTCTATTTATAAATATAGTTTACAGTAACCTATCCCTGGTTTACGAGGTGTTAAGTAAAGGAAGAATATAGTTTACAGTAACCTATCCCTGGTTTACAAGGTGTTAAGTAAAGGAAGAAGAATATAGTTTACAGTAACCTATCCCTGGTTTACAAGGTGTTAAGTAAAGAAAGAAGAGTATAGTTTACAGTAACCTATCCCTGGTTTACGAGGTGTTAAGTAAAGGAAGAATATAGTTTACAGTAACCTATCCCTGGTTTACGAGGTGTTAAGTAAAGAAAGAAGAGTATAGTTTACAGTAACCTTTCCCTGGTTTACGAGGTGTTAAGTAAAGGAAGAATATAGTTTACAGTAACCTATCCCTGGTTTACGAGGTGTTAAGTAAAGGAAGAAGAGTATAGTTTACAGTAACCTACCACTTGTTTACAAGGTGTTAAGTAAAGAAAGAAGAGTATAGTTTACAGTAACCTATCCCTGGTTTACGAGGTGTTAAGTAAAGGAAGAAGAATATAGTTTACAGTAACCTATCCCTGGTTTACGAGGTGTTAAGTAAAGGAAGAATATAGTTTACAGTAACCTATCCCTGGTTTACGAGGTGTTAAGTAAAGGAAGAAGAATATAGTTTACAGTAACCTATCCCTGGTTTACAAGGTGTTAAGTAAAGGAAGAAGAGTATAGTTTACAGTAACCTACCACTTGTTTACAAGGTGTTAAGTAAAGAAAGAAGAGTATAGTTTACAGTAACCTATCCCTGGTTTACGAGGTGTTAAGTAAAGGAAGAAGAATATAGTTTACAGTAACCTACCCCTGGTTTACAAGGTGTTAAGTAAAGGAAGAAGAGTATAGTTTACAGTAACCTACCACTTGTTTACAAGGTGTTAGTAAAGAAAGAAGAGTATAGTTTAAAGTAACCTACCACTTGTTTACGAGGTGTTAAGTAAAGAAAGAAGAATATAGTTTACAGTAACCTATCCCTGGTTTACGAGGTGTTAAGTAAAGGAAGAAGAATATAGTTTACAGTAACCTATCCCTGGTTTACGAGGTGTTAAGTAAAGGAAGAAGAATATAGTTTACAGTAACCTATCCCTGGTTTACGAGGTGTTAAGTAAAGAAAGAAGAGTATAGTTTACAGTAACCTATCCCTGGTTTACAAAGGTGTTAAGTAAAGGAAGAAGAATATAGTTTAAAGTAACCTATCCCTGGTTTACGAGGTGTTAAGTAAAGGAAGAAGAATATAGTTTACAGTAACCTATCCCTGGTTTACGAGGTGTTAAGTAAAGGAAGAATATAGTTTACAGTAACCTATCCCTGGTTTACGAGGTGTTAAGTAAAGAAAGAAGAGTATAGTTTACAGTAACCTTTCCCTGGTTTACGAGGTGTTAAGTAAAGGAAGAAGAATATAGTTTACAGTAACCTTTCCCTGGTTTACAAGGTGTTACGTAAAGAAAGAAGAGTATAGTTTACAGTAACCTATCCCTGGTTTACGAGGTGTTAAGTAAAGAAAGAAGAGTATAGTTAACAGTAACCTTTCCCTGGTTTACAAGGTGTTAAGTAAAGAAAGAAGAGTATAGTTTACAGTAACCTATCCCTGGTTTACGAGGTGTTAAGTAAAGGAAGAAGAATATAGTTTAAAGTAACCTACCCCTGGTTTACGATCTTGATGTGGTATAACATGACCATCTATTCCTTTCTGTTTTAAATATTTACCATGTCGTGCTTTTAACTCCCTTGGATGAGGGGTTCCATGACGTACAAAATGACTCTGGAATACAAAATGTGCAGTTTGATAAAATATAGCTTTCATGCACAGAAAGCAAATACATGGTAAATTTTCAAATGATGTAAATAGCATAAATAAATATATACATATAATATAGCATTCATAGTAAAGAAATTTGTTGATAATGAAAATCTTGCATACTACTCCTTTAACCAAAGACTTAGGAAGATAGAGATTTTACAATTTTACAAATAACTAGACTCAGTTTTATGATCTGTCCTCATTATATGTCTTGAAATATATATATTATTGAAATAATATTGTTGAAATATAATATATATATTATTGAAATAATATTGTTGAAATATAATATATATATTATTGAAATAATATTGTTGAAATATAATATATATATTATTGAAATAATATTGTTGAAATATAATATATATATTATTGAAATAATATTGTTGAAATATAATATATATATTATTGAAATAATATTGTTGAAATATAATATATATATTATTGAAATAATATTGTTGAAATATAATATATATATTATTGAAATAATATTGTTGAAATAAAATATATATATTATTGAAATAATATTTGTTGAAATATAATATATATATTATTGAAATAATATTGTTGAAATAAATATATATATTATTGAAATAATATTGTTGAAATATAATATATATATTATTGAAATAATATTGTTGAAATATAATATATATATTATTGAAATAATATTGTTGAAATATAATATATATATTATTGAAATATTGTTGTTGAAATATAATATATATATTATTGAAATAATATTGTTGAAATATAATATATATATTATTGAAATAATATTGTTGAAATATAATATATATATTATTGAAATAATATTGTTGAAATATAATATATATATTATTGAAATAATATTGTTGAAAAATAATATATATATTATTGAAATAATATTGTTGAAATATAATATATATATTATTGAAATAATATTGTTGAAATATATATATTTGACAAGTGTATAAATTTGAAATAAAAGTGATAAAAGACAAAAAAGATAGCTCGCCAGGCAAGGTAATATACACCCACATTTCAGGGATTATAATGAACGTATTACCAAGCTTTGTCGAAATATGGGAAGAATTGTACCTTGTGTACCTTGTGTGTTAATGAGCTAGCAAGTAATAGATTGAAAACACAAAGTCAAATACGATATCATATGATCATCATAATAATCAATAAGGATCATCTTTTTAATGACATTGACCCACAAAATAAATATAGCTTGCCAGGCAAAGTAATATACGCCCACTAGCACCACTGAATTTGAACAATAACTTGACAGTACAGTCACAATTGCTAGACTAAGATATTAAACATTCATACACTTCTTTTTTTCATTAAAACAAATTTATCTTCTATCAAGGCAAAAACTGTAGTCTCTATCGCATTCACATGCCAATTTTCACGGGTTTTGACTAATGCTACGTTTACACTATGTTCCCGGCGACCACGGCAATCTTGTATTAGGCAATTGTGGACAAAACGGGATGGACGTGAGACAACGCTGGGGGACGGGATGGGCAAATGTAACAGGCCGTGATTGACGTGGATGCCATGCCAGATTTTTAAACTGACAAAAAATTTGCAACGGCAGTCACGGTGCAGAAGGTAAATCTAGTAGGCTGTAGTAAAACGGTATAAACACAACAAAACGTGACCGAACGTGATAGGCCGTAACAAAACTTGGAGGCGGTCCGTAGTAGGACGGGAATCATGTGTATTCACGGTATCTCACGGTCCTTTCAAGTTTTGCCACGTTCTGCTGCGTTAAGTGCGAGTTTTGTTACGGTTGCTTCACGGTTGCTGCACGTTTTATCCCACGTTTCCATGGTTGGTCACGTTTCTCACCTCGTTCACCGCCGCCAGATGAACAGGGGCTTGCTTCTACTGCAAACCCACGGTCCCTGAAATAGAACATGAACCTGGGGCTGATGAGAATGAAGAAGTTTCCCAGGATGAAGTAAGGAATGTCCTGGTCCTGGTCATCGCCCGGCAGAGGGCATTGTGGTGGGAATCAGACATGTGACCCACTCCTCTAACTTCAATCCATATGAAACGATACTGGGCATCCACCAGGGCAAGGAGAGGGATACTGAAAAAACCCTTGTAGTTGTGGTACAATGAGCCTGTGTTGGGTGGCTTGCTGATGGCAACATGCTTTCCGTCCAGAGTTCCCACCGCATGAGGCACATTCCACTTGTCTTCAAACTCCTGGGCAAGGGCTCTGCACTCAACGTGCGTCACAAGAACTTCATCCTTGTAGGCTTCTACTATGGCCTTGCACACTTCTGGTACCATATGGCAGATGGATGCCTTACTGCGCCGGAACGCATAGGACAGTGACGACTAATTGTTTTAAATAGCCAGATGTCTTAGAGTTACTGACAGCTTCAGTCCAGGTGATAGGGCAGATGGCTGTTACTCTTTCCAGGATCTCGTCGAAGAGCTCTCGAGGCATCCTAAGATAGTTCCGAAAGGCATTGGCATTTTCGGTGCGAAGCTCTCTTGTGAGAAATGTTGAGTAGTGGCCCAGCTGATGCCTTCTGTCTTCCGATAACCATTCACACACCCACATAGATTTTGGCCTTCTCAACCGCTTTCTGTGGTTTCTTTCTGCCTCCTGCACTCTGGCCTTCCCTTTCTGCAACTGCTGCTGACCACCTTCTTGCTGAGGCAAAGACTGAATGTATGCACCAAGCAAACATGCAAACACAAAGTTTTCTTCATCTTGGGCATTCATGATGTTGTCTCGTCGAAGTCTCAGGATACAATAATTTCTATTGCATGGGAGGTCTTCTTTTTAGACCGTAGGTACAAACGTGCTCCAAAGCTGCCCAGTGTCCATGTTTCATCTGTGGAAAGCCCTGACAGAACTTAAAAAACGTGCCAGACCTTGCTTAGAGAATCGTGCGGGACCCCATTGGAACGTGACAGGCCGAGGAGGGACGTACTGACATCCGTTGAAGACCGCGGGTCAAACCGTAGTGCGCCTTTGAGTCTCCTGGACTAAGCAGCCCTTGTCCCTCCACGACCCATCACGGATACCATGATAGACCATGAGAAAGCTTAGCAAGGCCTCACAAAAACTTGAGTACGGAGAAAAAATGGCCTAAATTCCACGGCGTCCTACGTTTCAGGCAAACAGGACTGCCGTGGCCACCCGGAACATAGTGTAAACGTAGCATAAGTCAAGTGCAATAACTCAAAAACGGTTCATCGAAAAATCACCAATTTGGAACTTGTCCTTTTTTTCATGAAAACAAATTTATCTTCTATCAAGGCAATAACTCACTAAATATTTTTATTTTCCATTAGGCTCATCCTTGGATGATAATAAACAATTTCAGCAAATTTCGTCAAAATCTGTGAAGAATTATGCCTTGTAGATTGTTTATGTGTAGAAAATTAAATGCATTTTAAAGAACAAGGACAATAATTCATATTAAATATATTTCGATAATTTTGATTTTCAGTAGGGTGCATCCTTGGGTGGTCAACTATTTCAGCAAGTTTATAACAAAAATAAACAAGTGGTTGCCTAGCAAGATACTAGAAAATATATTTTCTGTTTTAACACAGGCCAAGACTCTAAGATTATTTATGTCTAATCTGAGTTCTCATCAATATAACACCAAATTTCATTCAGACCAGATGAAAACTGTATTGTCTATCGCAATCACAAGTTTATTTCAACGCGTTT
Source organism: Nipponacmea schrenckii (assembly GCA_030562195.1). NCBI lineage: Eukaryota > Metazoa > Mollusca > Gastropoda > Lottiidae > Nipponacmea > Nipponacmea schrenckii. The sequence continues at coordinate 844,048 of JAUJPP010000005.1, read as the reverse complement.
TGACTTAGTCAAGGCCAATAACTCAAAAAACGTTCACCTTAAAATCGTCACTATCAAACTTGCCCAAGATTTAATCAACATAAATGATAACACCAAATTTCATTCAAATCCAAAGGAAATTGTGATCTCTATTGCGTTCACGTGTCAATTTTGGTGTGTTTTGGCTAAGTCAAGTGCAATAACTCAAAAACCATTCATCGAAAAAATCGCCTTTTTCAAACTTGTCCGAGATCTCATCAATATAAATGATCACAGCAAGTTTCATTCAAATCCGATGAAAACTGTAGTCTCTATTGTGTTCATAGGTCAATTTTGACGCATTTTGACTAAGTCAAGTGCAATAACTCAAAAACCATTCATCGAAAAATCGCCTTTTTCAAACTTGTCCAAGATCTCATCAATATAAATGATCACAGCAAGTATCATTTAAATCTGATGAAACTGTAGTCTCAATAGTGTTTACTAGCCAATTTTAAGGCGCTTCGACTAAGTCAAGGGCAATAACTCAAAAACCGTTCATCGAAAAATCGCCAATTTTGAACTTGTCCAAGATCTCATCAATATAAATGATCACAGCAAGTTTGACTAAGTCAAATCCGATGAAAACTGTAGTCTCTATCGTGTTCACAAGTCAATTTTGACAGCATGTTTGACTAAGTCAAGTGCAATAACTCAAAAAAATCACTAATTTCAAACTTGTTCGAGATCTCTTCAATATAAATGATCACAGCAAGTTTCATTCAAATCCTATAAAAACTGTAGTCTCTATTGTGTTCACATGTCAATTTTGACGCGTTTGGACTAAGTCAAGTGCAATAACTCAAAAAATGTTCATCAAAAAATCGCCAATTGCGAACCTGTCCGAGATCTCATCAATATAAATGATCACAGCAATGTCCACTTGCTCAGAGAGAGTTTAACAATACTGTATTAGATGGTTTTTAGACATTGTGTTTTTTTTATTCAACATTTTTAATTCATGTCATAAACCCCTTTTAAACTTATAAAATTTATCCGTACCAGGTCTAGACCAAGCTCGGTTCGGTAGAAAAAATTGTAATGTAACAGGGTTTAAGTGAGCCAGGTTAAACCTAAAAGAGGTTCTCTCGGTCCGGACCTGACTCGCTTTGAGTATAGTATAAATGCAAACCGTGTCTGGCTCACTTCGAATACTTTGATTACGCATGTCCGGAAGATTGTTATCATTTCACGCAATGCAAATACGAAAAAATGCGTGAATTGGAGAATTTGCATCGAACAAGTTGATTAGATTGTTGCCTTATATGAAGTGTTCTCTCCGTCTAGAGAGCTCCATTACTTCAGATGAATAAGCGAGCCCGGCTCACTTGTTCAACGTATAATGTTAAAGGTTCAAAATACGCGAGCATGGCACAGTATCCATATCCATCCATAGTATCCAGTATCCAGTATCCTGTCTAGTTTCATGTTTCTTTCATGGTTTTGGATTTCTCAACTCCTTCTATTTATCATATTATAATGTGGGCGTATAAAAATCAATAAAATCTGTAGCTCAATTTGAACAGACAGACCAACGGACTGACAGATCAACGGACTGACAGATCAACGGACTGACAGATCAACGGACTGACAGATCAAAGGACTGACAGATCAACGGACTGACAGACCAACGGACTGACAGACCAACGAACTGACAGATCAAAGAACTGACAGACCATGGTACTGACAGACCAACGGACCGACATCCAAAATATTTAACTATTATGTAACTCACATCTGAATCTTCATCGGAATTAACCTCATGGTCTTCTAGGAAGCGTATAACACTGTCTCTGGGCCGGTCTATTCTATCTGTCCAACTCTTTTGGCTAGATACATCAGTTGTAACGCTACCACGTAATAAATTCTCTGTAACATAACCACCTAATACAGTGAAAAGATGAACCATGAATATTAATATGGATGAATAATAGTTAGTATGAATGATAGTTGGACTGAATGAATAATAGTAAGTCTGAATGAATGATAGTAAGTCTGAATGAATAATAGTAAGTCTGAATGAATGATAGTAAGTCTGAATGAATGATAGTAAGTCTGAATGAATAATAGTAAGTCTGAATGAATGATAGTAAGACTGAATGAATGATAGTAAGTCTGAATGAATGATAGTAAGTCTGAATGAATGATAGTAAGTCTGAATGAATAATAGTAAGTCTGAATGAATGATAGTAAGTCTGAATGAATGATAGTAAGTCTGAATGAATAATAGTAAGTCTGAATGAATGATAGTAAGTCTGAATGAATGATAGTAAGTCTGAATGAATGATAGTAAGTCTGAATGAATGATAGTAAGTCTGAATGAATGATAGTAAGTCTGAATGAATGATAGTAAGTCTGAATGAATGATAGTTGGACTGAATGAATGATAGTAAGTCTGAATGAATGATAGTAAGTCTGAATGAATGATAGTAAGTCTGAATGAATGATAGTAAGTCTGAATGAATGATAGTAAGTCTGAATGAATGATAGTAAGTCTGAATGAATGATAGTAAGTCTGAATGAATGATAGTAAGTCTGAATGAATGATAGTAAGTCTGAATGAATGATAGTAAGTCTGAATGAATGATAGTAAGTCTGAATGAATGATAGTAAGTCTGAATGAATGATAGTAAGTCTGAATGAATAAAAGTTAGTATGAATAAATAAAGTCATATTCTTATTATCAAACCTATTCAACCTGCAGTCATATTCTTGTTATCAAACCTATTTGGGTATATAATGAGACATATTTTCAGGCAAGAATTGCGCCTTACAGAGTGTCACTACTTTAACATGGTTCCAAGAGAAAGGCCAAACACTCATATCAAATACTGTTTTTTTCGATATTTTTTTACTTTAGAGACGGTCCCGTGATTATCAAAAATTCAACAAGAATGAGTAAATGTAGACATGGATGCTGTCATTACACTCCATATTTCATTTGTATACCAAATTCCCATGAAGATCTGAGATGAAAAACCTTCACTAAAGATTAAACAACAGGCTAGTTATTGCCAACTGCAATGGAGATTTCATTAATAAAAACATCCACATCATGTTCATTCAGGTGAGATAAACAATGTAGAGTATGAGTCAAATTGGACATTGTTATTCAAGTTATTCTTGTAAAGGAAAGATTGGCAACTTACCCATGCTTTCTGTATGGAATCCTTGTTGAGGCAGTAAAAAACAAGTGAGGACTTTCTGACCAGTCCGTTCGTCGAAATCTGTTTGGTATTTTAGCATGGATTGAGCTTGATTCTCTGACAGCCATAATGCTGATAGGTTTAGGTTGGCTATTGTAATAGGTAGATACTCTAGTCTGTAATGACACAATGAAATCATTTTATTTCTGACTCTTCAACTTTTACTTTCAATACCATAAACATTTGTTGTTCAAATCTATTTACAAGTATGTCTTCTACTGTGTCTGGTAAGAAATTATGGTTTTTAATTCAACTTTTTAATTGGCTAGATAACTATTTTACAAAGATTTGTCATAATGCAGTTGGAAAAAATAGAAATATTAGCCATGTTCCAGAAATCTGGTGTCAATTCTCCAGTTTAAATCAATATTGATCAGGGCTCGAAATGTTGAAAGCGACAGGTTATATTTTCTTTTAACTTGTCACTTTCATTTCTTGCCTGTCCCCATACCTGATGACAATCATAGCCAATTTACCCCCCAGTCAGTATGGTATGACAATGACAATCATAGCCAATTTACCCCCCAGTCAGTATGGTATGACAATGACAATCATAGCCAATTTACCCCCCAGTCAGTATGGTATGACAATGACAATCATAGCCATTTTACCCCCCAGTCAGTATGGTATGACGATGATGATCATAGCCAATTTACCCCCCAGTCAGTATGGTATGACAATGACAATCATAGCCATTTTACCCCCCAGTCAGTATGGTATGACGATGATGATCATAGCCAATTCCCAAGCCCCCCAGTCAGTATGGTATGACGATGATGATCATAGCCAATTCCCAAGCCCCCCACACCCACCCAGTCAGTATGGTATGACTTTGCTCATTTTGATGTCGATCTTTGATTCATGTCTTTTCTTAGTATAAAAGATTGACTGCACGGCGAAAAACATAGACATTGGAGAATTATATATTGATTATTTCATATAAAAGATGTTATTTTGATATAAATAAAAAGATGTTATTTTGATATAAATATAAAAGATGTTATTTTGATATAAATAAAAAAGATGTTATTTTAATATAAATATAAAAGATGTTATTTTGATATAAATAAAAAAGATGTTATTTTGATATAAATATAAAAGATATTATTTTGATATAAATATAAAAGATGTTATTTTGTTATAAATATAAAAGATATTATTTTGATATAAATAAAAAAGATGTAATTTTGTTATAAATATAAAAGATATTATTTTGATATAAATATAAAAGATGTTATTTTGTTATAAATATAAAAGATATTATTTTGATATAAATATAAAAGATGTTATTTTGATATAAATAAAAAAGATGTTATTTTAATATAAATATAAAAGATGTTATTTTGATATAAATAAAAAAGATGTTATTTTGATATAAATATAAAAGATATTATTTTGATATAAATATAAAAGATATTATTTTGATATAAATATAAAAGATGTTATTTTGATATAAATATAAAAGATATTATTTTGATATAAATATAAAAGATATTATTTTAATATAAATATAAAAGATACTATTTTGTTATAAATATAAAAGATGTTATTTTGATATAAATATAAAAGATGTTATTTTGATATAAATATAAAAGATGTTATTTTGATGTAAATATAAAAGATGTTATTTTGATATAAATATAAAAGATGTTATTTTGATATAAATATAAAAGATGTTATTTTGATATAAATATAAAAGATGTTATTTTGATATAAATATAAAAGATGTTATTTTGATGTAAATATAAAAGATGTTATTTTGATATAAATATAAAAGATATTATTTTGATATAAATATAAAAGATACTATTTTGATATAAATATAAAAGATGTTATTTTGATATAAATATAAAAGATACTATTTTGATATAAATATAAAAGATATTATTTTGATATAAATATAAAAGATGTTATTTTGATATAAATATAAAAGATATTATTTTGATATAAATATAAAAGATATTATTTTGATATAAATATAAAAGATGTAATAATAATAATAATAAACTCTTTATTTTACATGGGTCAGAATTAGGCCCAATACACAAGGACATGGTCCTGTCTCACATTCAGCCCATGGGGCAATACATTGGAAAAAAAAAAAAAAAAAAGAAAGAAAAAAAGAAAAAAATCGAAAATACATAATATCTCAATATACAATTCGTCTGAAATACAAAAAATACACAAGTACATGTGTATCAAATGGACAGATCTATGTTCCAGCGATCAAGTACATGACCACAAAATAAATATACAATACTCCACGTACAATTTGTTTAAAAATACACAAGTACATGTGCATGAATGGACAGATTTTCAACCTACAATTTGTTTATAAAATGGATGTAATACATAGCTCCCGCGGTCATGCACAAAAAATCACGTATTATTTCAACGTACAATTTATTTTAAGATAGCTTGCCAGGCAAGGTAATATACGCCCACTGGCAGCATTTATTTCAAATAAAAACTTTTCAGTAAGGTTACAATAAGTGGAATGAATTATTCAACCTACCAACCTATTTTTTTCTAGGGTCTCTAGTTTCATTAAAAACTGTCAAGAATTGTACCTAATAACAACTATTTTTCGGTATTTTTATGATTTGCAATAGGGTTCACCCTTAATAATATTTTGATATTTTTAATTCTTAATAAGGCTCATCCTTGGTTGATATTAAACAATTTCAGCGAGTTTGTCAAAAAGTAATGTTTAGAGTGTTCACAAGCCAAAAGTTGAAAGTTTTTTGAAAACAGGCGCAATAACTGACACTAAATATTTTTCGATTTATCTGATTTTCAATAGGGTTTATCCTTGTGAGAAAACAAATACTAAAGCCAAGTTTCATCAAAAGCCATTCAAAATTGTTCTTTCTAGAGTGTTTACGAGTTAAATTGAACGCCTTTTCAAAAACAAGGTCAATAACTTGTACTAAATATTTTTCGATTTTCAATAGGGTTCATCCTTGGGAGACAACAAATACTCCAGCCAAGTTACATCAAAATCCATTAAAAATTGTTCTTTCTAGAGTGTTTACAAGCTAAAATTGAACGCGTTTTCAAGAACAAGGGCTATAACTGACACTAAATATATTTCTATTTATTTGATTTATAATAGGGTTTATCCATGGGTAAAAACAAATACTCAAGCCAAAGTTAATCAAAATCAATTAAGAATAGTTCTTTCTAGAGTGTTTACAAGCTAAAATTGAATGCGTTTTCAAGAACAAGGGCAGTAACTCATACTAAAATTTTTTTCGAATTTGCTGATTTTCAATAGGGTTCATCCTTGAGTTATAACACACTCTCACACCAAGTTTCATCGAAATCCATCAAGTATTGTGCCATGTAGAGTGTTTACGAGACAAAAATCGAACGCGTTTAAAGAACAAGGGCAATAATTCATATTAGATATATTTTGATATTTTTAATTTTCAATTAGGCTCATCCCTTGCAATATCCAACAATTTCAGTGAGTTTTGTCAACATTGGTCATGAATTGTACCTTCTAGAGTGTTTATTAGCCAAAAAGTTAAACCCGTTTTCAAACACAAGGGCAATAACTGACACTAAATATATTTCGATTTATTTGATTTTCAATAAGGTTCATCCTTGGGTAAAAACAAATACTCAAGCCAACTTTTATCAAAATCCATTAAGAATTGTTCTTTCTAGAGTGCTTAAAAGCTAAAATTGAACGCGTTTTCAAACACAAGGGCAATAACTGATACTAAATATTTTTCGATTTAACTGAATTTCAATAGGGTTCATCCTTAAGTGATTAGAAATACTCATGCAAAGTTATGTCAAAATCGCTCAAGAATTGTGACTTGTAGAGTGTTTACAAGGCAAAAATCCAACACATGTTATAGAACAAGGGCAATAATTCCTATTAAATATATTTCGATATGTACTATTTTCAAAAGGGTTCATTCTTGGGTGATATTAAACAATTTCAGCAAGTTTCGTCAAAATCGGTCAATAACTGTGCTTTGTAGAGTGTTTACAAGCTAAAAATTGAACGCGTTTTCAAAAACAAGGGCAATAACTGATATTAATTTTTTTTCGATTGGACTGGTTTTCAATAGGCTTCATCCTTGGGTGATAACAAATACTCAGGCCAAGTTTCATTAAAATCCATTAAAAATTGTTCTCTCAAGAGTTTTTACAAGCTAGAATTGAACGCGTTTTCAAGAACAAGGGCAATAACTCATACTAATTGTTTTTCGATTTCGCTGATTTTCGATAGGGTTTATCCTTGAGTTATAACATACTCTCACACCAAGTTTCATCAAAATCGGTCAAGAATTGCACTTTGTAGAGTGTTTACGAGCCATTCAAGAACAAGGGCACAAACTCATACTAATTTTTTTCCGATTTCGCTGATTTTCAATAGGGTTCATCCTTGCGTGATCATAAACACTCATATTAAGTTTCATCTAAATCCGTCAAGAATTACACCGTGTAGAGTGTTTACGAGCAATTGTGGACGGACGGACCGACGGACCGACGGACGGACGGACGGACGGACGGACGGACGGACGGACGGACGGATGTGGGTGACGACAATATACGCCCCCCATTTCATGTGGGCGTATAAAAATACACAATTACATGTGTAAATAATGGACAGATTTATCTTCCGGCGATCAAGTACATGACAGCAAAAACCATATATCATTTCAACGTACAATTAGTTTTAAAATACACAAGTACCTGTGTTATTTTGATATAAATATAAAAGATGTTATTTTGATATGAATATAAAAGATGTTATTTTGATATGAATATAAAAGTTATTACAGATGCAGGCTGAAAGTAGGTCAGTTGTATGAAGAGGGCATAATAATAAGTTGTTTAGGTTCTGTATAAATATATTTATAAAATCTAAAAGATGTAAACTTTAATTGGTACCTACCTATTTCCTGAAACATCTAAAACATGTAACTTGTGAAGGTTGCCTAGCTCCTGTGGTAAACGCAGAAGTTTATTATCTCTCATAGACAATACACCTAGTTTACTACATTTTCCAATCTGAAACAATCAGAACAGTAAGATCATACAGAACAGTAAGATCATACAGAACAGTAGGATCATACAACAGAACAGTAGGATCATACAGAACAGTAGGATCATACAACAGAACAGTAGGATCATACAGAACAGTAAGATCATACAAGAGAACAGTAAGATCAAACAGAACAGTAAGATCATACAACAGAACAGTAGGATCATACAACAGAACAGTAGGATCATACAACAGAACAGTAGGATCATACAGAACAGTAGGATCATACAGAACAGTAGGATCATACAGAACAGTAAGATCATACAACAGAACATTAGGATCATACAGAACAGTAAGATCATACAGAACAGTAGGATCATACAGAACAGTAAGATCATACAACAGAACACTAGGATCATACAGAACAGTAGGATCATACAAAACAGTAGGATCATACAGAACAGTAGGATCATACAGAACAGTAGGATCATACAACAGAACACTAGGATCATACAGAACAGTAGGATCATAAAAACAGAAAAAAACGTAGGATCATACAGAACAGTAGGATCATACAGAACAGTAGGATCATACAGAACAGTAGGATCATACAGAACAGTAGGATCATACAGAACAGTAGGATCATACAGAACAGTAAGATCATACAACAGAACACTAGGATCATACAAAACAGTAGGATCATACAAAACAGTAGGATCATACAAAACAGTAGGATCATACAAAACAGTAGGATCATACAAAACAGTAGGATCATACAAAACAGTAGGATCATACAGAACAGTAGGATCATACAGAACAGTAGGATCATACAGAACAGTAGGATCATACAGAACTTTAGGCTTAATTGGCAGTAATGTAAATAGCATTCATTACATTTATTCATAGAATAAAGGTTCAATATTTCACTGAGTTATTAACATGAATTATAATAATTATTAATCAAGAATTTATTAGAGTGATATTATTTTTCGTGTCTTGAGTTATATTATTAAAAACATTGCCTAGGTTTTTTCATGTTATGAAGATAATGAATTATTATATGAACACTGATTCCTGGAGATGTGTGAATTTGGCGTTCTCTCCTTTAGTATGTAGTGACAGAATATAAATTTCTAATTTCACTCAAACTTGGCCAGTAGATAGCCATCAGTGGTTTTAGCTGATGTCATAACTATACATCATCAAAATCTTTTATCACTTGGTAAATCGATAACATAAAGTAGTAAATTTTAAAACACTTTAAGGGATGCTGTGTCTTAGAATGAACTTAAAATTTTAGTTCTCAAGAAAGGTCAATATGAGTTTATATTTATCAGTGAACTTACCTGGTGTCATAAAGTAACAGAATCCCTGTAAACTCTGGAAAACTCACAAAACTATGTCATTTTTGACAAACTCTTAATCAATTTATTTGGGGTTGTACAATAATCAAATGCATCTTTATGGATACTTATTTAGTTTTTTATATTTACCTATTTTTTATGTTATTTAAGGCAGCAGGTATATTTACTGATGAATATATACTCTTATTGTCAAGTTTAAATTTTTTTAAATTTTATCTTAATTCTAAGACCTATTATCTCTTTAATACTTAAAGATAAATAGATCAATCTTAATGTAAAATAAAGGATGAATTCAAATTTCAGCAATTTCAAGCTAACCAGATACATAAATTCTTTAATCTTTATCCTGTCTCTATCATTAAATACAAATCTTCATTCTTGACTGAACAATAATTAGAGCTATATTTGCCCAGAAATGTGGTGGATGACTTTGCCTTACTTTTCCCATGCCTATAACTGGTTCCATATTGTCAAACAATTTATTACTTATGACCGGTTTTGCCTGAAAAAAATTCTACAAAAGTCACTTATCTATCTATAGATAACTGTATAGTCTACAAGTTAGCAATATTCGGCTGTAATACTGTTATACAGGAGGGTGCTCCTTTAAGCAGAGATCTTTAGAAAAATGTGCCGCTTTAGTACAACAAATATTTCAAGCTGATCGAACGTTTCCCGTAGTCATAAAATTTCACCAAAATCGTCATGTGATATATAGATAGCACCAGAAGTATAAGGTCAAGGTCTAAAACAAAGGTAGGCCTACCATTAGACAAGTTCTGTCAAGGGCAAACACTCAGTACCAAGGTCTAATTCCGTGAATTTTGAAAAAATCTTCGATCGGAAATTAAGTGAAAAACAAAATCAAAATTCCAAATAAGGGTTTCTAGAGAACCGAGATTTATGTCCAAACTTGTCACAGAAAAAATTTTAACACGATCAAATGAAAAATGAAGGCTGAATTAAAATTCTATTAAAATTTGGTTTATCCAAGATGGCGGCCAAACAGTAAACAATATCCCCATACAACAATAGATGAAAATGATCTAATAGATGCCTTCTATATATGAAAATTGGTTAACCATATCAAATTTTTTAAAAATCCAATGTAAAATTGCAAGATTTATTTTTTTAACCTCATTTTCTAAATTTCAACATAAAAAAGAGAAGTAACAAATTTTGAAATACAAAATTGCGAGATAGCAAATATAACATTGATTACGAAAACAAAACTCCATCAAAATCGGCTCATAAATTACAACCAAGAAGCAATTTCCTGTGATAATAATTTTTCTAAACAGTATCATTATGAAATTGTCAAAAATTCAGCACCTTTGGCTGTTTTCACTACAAACTCTGCACCGTAAATGGAAAAAAAAAAAAAAATGTTGATGACAAAATAGAAAAGCAAATGATAGCAGTATCCCTTTGTTTGTGTTTACAATGTTTTCTAGAGCATCACTAACTAAGCTAAGTGAAAACAATGTCCAACAGACAAAAATTACAAAGGAATAAATTGACTAGGAATGTCTTTGTTTTTAAAAATAATTTTTACTTTTATGGCTAATATCTATGGCAGTACAGTAGCAATCTACAGTATGAAATATTCAACCTTCATTATTTTTAACACAATAGGGTAATAATCAACAATGGTAAGTTTGTTAAAATCAATCAAAAATTGTGGCTTTAAGAATATATCCATGCTAAAATATGAACATGGGTAAATGAAATGAATTGAGTTTAACGCCTACTCTACAGCACCTTTTAGGCTAATGACAAGCGGTTGCCTAGCAAGATACGCCCACTTTGAAATATATTTTCTTTTTTAACACAGGCAATACTCCAATATTATTTAGGTCTAACCCAAGTTCTCATCAATATTAATGTTCACACCAAATTTGATTCAAATCAGATGAAACCTAGTCTCTATTGTATTTACTAGCTAATTTTCATAAAAAACTGTATTGTCTATTGCAATCACAAGCCAATTTCACAGTGTTTTGACTAAGTCAAGTGCAATAACTCAAGAACAGTTTATCAAAAAATCGTCAATTTCGTACTTGACCTAGATCTCATCAACTTCAGTGATCACACCAAATTTCATTCAAATCAGATGAAAACTGTTGTTTTGATGCGTTTTGACTAAGGCAATAACTCAAAAAAAGTTCACCAAAAAATCGTCACTAACAAATTTTGTAAGATCTCATCAATATAAATGAAGACACAAAATTTCATTCAAATCCAATGGAAATTGTGATCTCTAATTTGTCCAATATCTCATCAATATAAATGATCACAGCAAGTTTCATTCAAATCCCATGAGAAATGTAGTCTCTATAGCGTTTACAAGCCAATTATAATGCTTTTTGATCAAATCAAGGGCAATAACTCAAAAACTGTTTATCGAAAAATCGACAATTTTGAACTTGTCCAAGATCTCATCAATATAAATAATCACAGCAAGTTTCATTCAAATCCGACGAAAACTGTCGCCTCTATTGCGTTCACAAGCAAGGGGGTGACGACAGGGGTGACGACAATATAAGGCGTATAAAAACGGGATGAAAATGGCAAAGAAATCACATAAAATTTTTGAAGGGTATTTTAAGTTTCATTTTTGGGAGACAGTTAAAGAATTTATAACTTTTTAAGTTAAGCATATTTTGCAATGAGTGATGTCTTTTATTTTGTGGAATTACAGGAACCACAGAGGCACAGACTCTGAATGATGCATATTGAAGCTCTCTATCTTTATCCCTTTGAAAAGTTCATCAAGTTTGGTAAAATTTGCAAGAATTATGCCTGTTATAGTGTCCACTTCTTTTTTTGTTGTGAATAAAATAGGTTTTATCCATGAGCAATAATAGATAATTGACTGAAGTCTGTCTGAATTTATCATGACTTGTGCCTTCTAGAATGTTTTGGAGTAATTACAGGTGTAGTACAGAAGACAAGATGTTGTTTTACCTCAGGGGGAATTTCTGTAATCCTGTTCCTATCAATATTTAAATTGGTTAAACTTTTTAATTTTCCAATGGTGGTTGGAAGATCAGTCAAGAAATTCTCTGTTAAAATAAGTTCCTGTAGATTCTCACAACTTCCAACATGAGGAGTGAGAACGGTCAGCTGATTCTGGTCAACTTTTAAAATCAGTAACTTCCTCAAAAAACCTGCAAATAAACATTTCTCCCATTAATTTCAACCGTACACCAGAAATTAACATACACCTTAAACCCTAACTTCACACAAATATAAGTTGAAAAAACACAAAATATAGTGTGACGAGGATATTTTTTAACATAAATAAGTTTACTGATACAGACTTCATTTAGAAACCAGGTCTCTGTATTCTATAAATATGAGTCAAGTCAGAACTAATGCCTATATTTTAAGTAATTGTTTATATAGCTATATCTTCATTTAAAAGATAAATTTGATTTATCAGCAGATTGTTAATATGGAAGCCGATAGCGGCCATCCTATTTTTTCAATGTCTCAAAGTCGCCGGATTTCAAAGTCGCCAACTCGACAAGTCGCCGGAAATTCGAAATGGCGAGTTGGCGACCTTGAAATCCGTTGACTTGGCGACTTTGAAATCCGGCGAGTTGGCGACTTTTCGTGTTGGCGAGTTGGATTTCAAAGTCGCCAAGTTGCCAGATTTCAAAGTCGCCAACTTGCCAAGTTGCGGTTAACAAATGGCCGCCATCGGCTTCCATATGTTAGCAAGAGACCAGAAAATAACAGACATGAAGTATAGGATATATCTCTCTTCATTGAATAGATAACATTACGCCCAGTTGCCCACTGGCGGCATTGAATTTGAATAAAAACTTGACGTAGTTACAATCACCAGAATGAAATATTCAACCTCACTCATATACTTCTTTTCTAGGGTGATAAATGTACTATATTATTAAGTTTCATTAAAATCTGTCAAGAATTATACCTAATAACAAGAAGATTATAACTCATTATTTCAATAGGATCATCCTTGAGAGAAATACAATTTCAGCAAATTTCATCAAAATCAGTAAGGAAATTGTGTCTTGTAGAGTGTTTACAAGCCAAAAAATCAAAAGATCAAATGCAATAATTAAGATTAATTTTTTAAGTTTGTACTAGATTTTAATCTAATTTGGCATTAATTGATATAAATATATGGAGTTACTGCCCTTTACATGTTGGGTTTCAAAAACATAGGAGAGGCGAGACTATCTGTTTAGAAGTATTGTGTCTTCTAGAGTGTTTACCAGCTCATATTGAACATGTTTTCATAAACAAGGGCATTAACTGATACTAAATATATTTTTATTTTGTTGAACTTCAATACAATTCATCCAGAGGTTTTAAAATACACTCAAACAAAGTTACGTTAAGAATTGTGCCTTCTAGAGAGTTTACAAGGAATTGTGAACCAAAGAAGGTCGAACTCAATCTTCACTTCATATTTCATGTTGGTGTATAAAATTACATATTTCATGTTAGTGTATAAAATTTCATATTTCATGTTAGTGTATAAAATTTCATTTTTCATGTTGGTGTATAAAATTACATATTTCATGTTGGTGTATAAAATTACATATTTCATGTTAGTGTATAAAATTACATATTTCATGTTAGTGTATAAAATTACATATTTCATGTTGGTGTATAAAATTACATATTTCATGTTAGTGTATAAAATTACATATTTCATGTTAGTGTATAAAATTACATATTTCATGTTAGGGGTATAAAATTACATATTTCATGTTAGTGTATAAAATTTCATATTTCATGTTGGTGTACAAAATTTCATATTTCATGTTAGTGTATAAAATTTCATATTTCATGTTAGTGTATAAAATTACATATTTCATGTTAGTGTATAAAATTACATATTTCATGTTAGTGTATAAAATTTCATATTTCATGTTGGTGTATAAAATTACATATTTCATGTTAGTGTATAAAATTTCATATTTCATGTTAGTGTATAAAATTTCATATTTCATGTTAGTGTATAAAATTTCATATTTCATGTTGGTGTATAAAATTACATATTTCATGTTGGTGTATAAAATTACATATTTCATGTTATTGTATAAAATTTCATATTTCATGTTAGTGTATAAAATTACATATTTCATGTTGGTGTATAAAATTTCATATTTCATGTTAGTGTATAAGATTTCATATTTCATGTTAGTGTATAAAATTTCATATTTCATGTTGGTGTATAAAATTACATATTTCATGTTATTGTATAAAATTTCATATTTCATGTTGGTGTATAAAATTACATATTTCATGTTAGTGTATAAAATTACATATTTCATGTTGGTGTATAAAATTACATATTTCATATTAGTGTATAAAATTTCATATTTCATGTTAGTGTATAAAATTTCATATTTCATGTTGGTGTATAAAATTACATATTTCATATTAGTGTATAAAATTTCATATTTCATGTTAGTGTATAAAATTTCATATTTCATGTTAGTGTATAAAATTTCATATTTCATGTTGGTGTATAAAATTACATATTTCATGTTGGTGTATAAAATTACATATTTCATGTTATTGTATAAAATTTCATATTTCATGTTAGTGTATAAAATTTCATATTTCATGTTGGTGTATAAAATTTCATATTTCATGTTAGTGTATAAAATTTCATATTTCATGTTAGTGTATAAAATTTCATATTTCATGTTGGTGTATAAAATTACATATTTCATGTTGGTGTATAAAATTACATATTTCATGTTATTGTATAAAATTTCATATTTCATGTTAGTGTATAAAATTACATATTTCATGTTGGTGTATAAAATTACATATTTCATGACTGGGTGATCAAAATAAAGATCAAACACAATTTAATTACGAGTTAATTAAGGACTTGTGGGACCATCTGGTATATTTCCCAGTCATTAGAACACCTCTACTTTCTATTGATATAAGTATTACCGGTCCAATTATGGTATATATATATATGAAAATAAGGGTTCCCTTCTTTGAAAAGCAAGGGCAATAATTCATATTACATATTTTTCAATATCTTTGATCACCTCATGGATGACATCAAACGATTTCAGCAAGTTTCTTACATAAAGAAACCATAAAGAATTGAGCTTGTAGAGTGTTTACGTGCTATTGTGGACGGACATTGGTGATGACAATATGAGCTTCACATTTAATGCATACTGATTGTAACAGTAAGGGTAGACTTACCAACACCATCTGGTAGACATTCCAGGTTATTCTGAGACAGGGAGAGGTCAGTTAGGTTCGTTAGACCCGAAGTTTCCTCTGGTAACTTGTCTAACAAATTCTCACTAACATCTAACTGGGTCAGTTTCTTTAAATTACCAATCTCCTACAATAGTGAATATTCAGAATGTTCATGTTAAATTGCAGGGTCTTCAAACCTTAATCTATATCTTGCTATAATTTAGTCTGTACCCAGTACCTACTGAAAGTTAATCAGTCTGTAGCCAGTACCTGCTGAAAGTTAATCAGTCTGTAGCCAGTACTAATTGAAAGTTAATCAGTCCGTACTGAAAGTTAATCAGTCTGTAGCCAGTACCTACTGAAAGTTAATCAGTCTGTACCCAGTACCTACTGAAAGTTAATCAGTCTGTACCCAATACCTACTGACGGTTAATCAGTTTGTACCCAGTACCTACTGAAAGTTAATCAGTCTGTAGCCAGTACCTACTGAAAGTTAAACAGTTTGTAGCCAGTACCTACTGAAAGATAATCAGTCTGTAGCCAGTACCTACTGAAAGTTAATCAGTCTGTACCCAGTACCTGCTGAAAGTTAATCAGTCTGTACCCAGTACCTTCTTAAAGTTAATCAGTCTGTAGCCAATACCTACTGAAAGCTAATCAGTCTGTACCCAGTACCTACTGAAAGATAATCAGTCTGTTGCCAGTACCTACTGAAAGCTAATCAGTCTGTACCCAGTACCTTCTGAAAGTTAATCAGTCCGTACCCAGTACCTACTGAAAGTTAATCAGCCTGTTGCCAGTACCTACTGAAAGTTAATCAGCCTGTTGCCAGTACCTACTGAAAGTTAATCAGTCTGTACCCAGTACCTACTGAAAGTTAATCAGTTTGCACCCAGTACCTACTGCAAGTTAAACAGATAGGAAATGTATCAAAATAAATTTGCTTGTACTTACAGAGGGTAATTCAGTCAAATGGTTGGAATCCAACCATAATTCTTCGAGATTTGGCAAATTTCCTATTGACGAAGGCTGAAGTAAAAAAAAAACTCAATACATAGAATGATCATTACCGGGTGTTTTAAAATCTCCTAACAAGCTCATAATCAATTTCCACTTCCAAAGTTAGAAAATGATTCCACCTGCATCTGTCACTTTGTTTTGATGCAAGATGATGCCAAACATGCAATGATCATGATACAAGGGTATCTATATGATACATATTACGATACAAGGGTAGTTTTACAATTAGGTCCAATACACACAGCACATTCCTGTCTAACATTTAGCCATGGGGCAATACATTGGATAAAAAAAATACAAGGGTAAATTTATTCAGTAAGGACCTAACATTCATCAAATTAAAATTGTGACTGTCTAACAGAATACACTGGACACGGCAGAAATATGACTGGTCAAAACAGGTTAGGTCAAACAGTTAATTGACAAATGCCCCTTTGTTTCAGAGATAAATAGACCCAATACAGGATCAATAGTTTATGTTGGACTGTACACAAGTAAAAAAATCAATCTTACCAATTCCTCGATTTGGTTACTGCCTAAATCTAAAATGCGTAGTTTGAGTAAACTCGAAATGGATTGGGGAAGAGATTTCAACTCATTTTCTCTCAACTCCAGTGATATCAAACTTGTTAAACTGTAACAAAATATATATACATTAGATGAGAAAGATTAGAGAGGGAAATATTTCACATTATCTCCCTTCTCACTTAGTTCCAAAACAGATTTAACCTGGAGATATCCTACAACAGCCTTCTATCAACAACAGATAGAGATAAATAAAAAACTTACCTGGAAATATCGTACAACAGCCTTCCAGCAACAACAGATAGAGATAAATAAATAACTCACCTGGAAATATCGTACAACAGCCTTCCAGCAACAACAGATAGAGATAAATAAAGAATCTACCTGGAAATATCGTACAACAGCCTTCCAGCAACAAGAGATAGAGATAAATAAAGAACTTACCTCGAAATATCGTACAACAGCCTTACAGCAACAAAAGATAGAGATAGATAAATAACTCACCTGGAGATATCGTACAACAGCCTTCTATCAACAACAGATAGAGATAAATAAAGAACTTACCTGGAAATATCGTACAACAGCCTTCCAGCAACAACAGATAGAAATAAATAAAGAATCTACCTGGAAATATCGTACAACAGCCTTCCAGCAACAACAGATAGAGATAAATAAAGAATCTACCTGGAAATATCGTACAACAGCCTTCCAGCAACAACAGATAGAGATAAATAAAGAATCTACCTGGAAATATCGTACAACAGCCTTCTATCAACTACAGACAGAGATAAATAAATAACTCACCTGGAGATATCGTACAACAGCCTTCTATCAACAACAAATAGAGATAAATAAATAACTCACCTGGAGATATCGTACAACAGTCTTCTATCAACAACAGATAGAGATAAATAAATAACTTACCTGGAAATATCGTACAACAACCTTCTATCAAAAACAGAGATAAATAAATAACTCACCTGGAAATATCGTACAACAACCTTCTATCAACAACAGATAGAGATAAATAAATAACTCACCTGGAGATATCATACAACAGCCTTCCAGCAACAACAGATAGAGATAAATAAATAACTCACCTGGAAATATCGTACAACAGCCTTCTATCAACAACAAATAGAGATAAATAAATAACTCACCTGGAAATATCGTACAACAGCCTTCCAGCAACAACAGATAGAGATAAATAAATAACTCACCTGGAAATATCGTACAACAGCCTTCCAGCAACAACAAATAGAGATAAATAAATAACTCACCTGGAGATATCGTACAACAGCCTTCTATCAACAACAGATAGAGATAAATAAATAACTTACCTGGAAATATCGTACAACAGCCTTCTATCAACAACAGATAGAGATAAATAAATAACTCACCTGGAGATATCGTACAACAGCCTTCCAGCAACAACAGATAGAGATAAATAAATAACTCACCTGGAAATATCGTACAACAGCCTTCTATCAACAACAAATAGAGATAAATAAATAACTCACCTGGAAATATCGTACAACAGCCTTCCAGCAACAACAGATAGAGATAAATAAATAACTCACCTGGAAATATCGTACAACAGCCTTCCAGCAACAACAAATAGAGATAAATAAATAACTCACCTGGAGATATCGTACAACAGCCTTCCAGCAACAACAGATAGAGATAAATAAATAACTCACCTGGAAATATCGTACAACAGCCTTCCAGCAACAAAAAGATAGAGATAAATAAATAACTCACCTGGAAATATCGTACAACAGCCTTCCAGCAACAACAGATAGAGATAAATAAATAACTCACCTGGAGATATCGTACAACAGCCTTCCAGCAACAACAAATAGAGATAAATAAATAACTCACCTGGAGATATCATACAACAGCCTTCCAGCAACAACAGATAGAGATAAATAAATAACTCACCTGGAGATATCATACAACAGCCTTCCAGCAACAACAGATAGAGATAAATAAATAACTCACCTGGAGATATCATACAACAGCCTTCCAGCAACAACAGATAGAGATAAATAAAGAACTTACCTGGAGATATCGTATGGCAGTCTGGTTAAGGAAACATCATTCAATCCCAAATGAGTTAAGTTGCGTAGTTGTGTCAATCCATCAGGAAGTCTAGTTAAGGGATTACTGCTGAAATCTAATACTTGTAAATTCTTACAAAACTTTATATTCTCTGGAATTTCACCAATTTCTGCAGAAGATAAAAGTTTTAATTAAAAATTGGATGCATATGGAATTGATTCAAACTACTCTGTTTTAACTCCTAGCTCTGGTAATAGTTATTATACCTAAATATATTAAGGAGCTATAATAACTAGTATTATTACTGGAGCTATAATAACTAGTAGTATTACTCAAGCTACAATAACTAGTAGTATTACTGGAGCTATAATAACTAGTACTATTACTGGAGCTATAATAACTAGTAGTATTACTGGAGCTATAATAACTAGTAGTATTACTGGAGCTATAATAACTAGTAGTATTACTGGAGCTATAATAACTAGTAGTATTACTGGAGCTATAATAACTAGTACTATTACTGGAGCTATAATAACTAGTACTATTACTCGAGCTATAATAACTAGTAGTATTACTGGAGCTATAATAACTAGTACTATTACTGGAGCTATAATAACTAGTAGTATTACTGGAGCTATAATAACTAGTACTATTACTCGAGCTATAATAACTAGTAGTATTACTGGAGCTATAATAACTAGTAGTATTACTGGAGCTATAATAACTAGTAGTATTACTGGAGCTACAATAACTAGTAGTATAACTGGAGCTATAATAACTAGTACTATTACTCAAGCTACAATAACTAGTAGTATAACTGGAGCTATAATAACTAGTACTATTACTGGAGCTATAATAACTAGTAGTATTACTGGAGCTATAATAACTAGTACTTTTACTGGATCTATAATAACTAGTAGTATTACTGGAGCTATAATAACAAGTATTATTACTGGAGCTATAATAACTAGTAGTATAACTGGAGCTATAATAACTAGTACTATTACTCAAGCTACAATAACTAGTAGTATTACTGGAGCTAGAATAAACTACTATTACTGGAGTTATAAGAATTAGTACTATAACTGGAGCTATAATAACTAGTACTATAACTGGAGCTATAATAACTAGTAGTATTACTGGAGCTATAATAACTAGTACTTTTACTGGATCTATAATAACTAGTAGTATTACTGGAGCTATAATAACAAGTATTATTACTGGAGCTATAATAACTAGTAGTATAACTGGAGCTATAATAACTAGTACTATTACTCAAGCTATAATAACTAGTAGTATTACTGGAGCTATAATAAACTACTATTACTGGAGCTAAAATAACTAGTAGTATAACTGGAGCTATAATAAACTACTATTACTCAAGCTATAATAACTAGTACTATTACTGGAGCTATAATAACTAGTAGTATAACTGGAGCTATAATAACATCATCTTTAAACTAACAAATTTTAATTAACACATTGTTATCAATGTTAATTAATTAATAGAATGATTGTCAGTGATTAAATCATTGAACAGGTTTGTCTTTCACTGGGTGCAGTGAGTATGGAGAAAATCACCAACTGTCGGCCTACAGGAAACATAATAGACGATGCAAAGGAGTTTATGAATTCATAAGAAATATTATGTCACCTCCATTCTATCCGTCTGACCATATACTATTAACATTTAATTGCCTAACACACTTTTCTTAACATTTGTATTTAAGGATAATTTCATATTTCGAAGAAATTAATTGATTTATTTTTACTTTTATAGGTTATCATCAGGGTTTGCAATTGAGTTGGGACCAGGAATAGAGGACCAGCCAGGAATAGAGGACCAGGAATAGAGGACCAGGAATAGAAGACTAGGAATAGAGGACCAGGAATAGAGGTTAACAAAAGTCAATGGTACATGCATGTTGTGTTGATGTACCTGTGAATGATAGAGACTTTAAATTTTCAATAGTGTGGTTTTTTGGGGGTACTTTTGGGGGTATTTTTTGGGGGTATTTTTTGGGGGTATTTTCAACAACCTATGAATTCTCAGCAGCATATCAAAGCTCATATTCATAAATGATTTTTCAAAAAAGCAGAAGTATGCATATAATATCTATCAGTCAAATTTAAAAATCGCTGTAACACGTTACTCATTCTACTCAGATTCATTCAGTGCAATGATTACATCTATTTAATGTGTCATCATCGAAATTATGGTCCATTCAAAAGTATGTCAAGCATGGCAGCTTTTCCAAACTAAAGAAGAGTATAGAGGTCCTCTTGCCACTAGTGATTCAATAAACATTTTCTACAGCCACACATTGGGTTATCAACATATCATTGTCCGCAAATTCATTTCAAAATTGATAAAAGTTTATCACGACTGTTATTGAAACACGCCCATTCTATGAAACACTCACGGCAACATGGCCGCCATCTTGGACAAATCGGAAGTGTCAGATGTGAGACTGAAAATGTAAATAATGCAAAAAATGTAAATATTTACCATTTTTGCTGACATCCAATTCCATAAGATTAATGAAACTGCCAACATCGGGTGGTAAACGACCGATTTCATTGTCGCTTAACCCTATTTTCTTTAAATTCACCAGACGAAAAAAACCCTGAAAATCAAATACATGAAACCGATGATTCTCATGTTTACATTAAGAAATGGCCGAATTTTGCTCATATGATCTGAAATGATTTCAACATACCCTAGGTAAATCTCGGATTTGATTGGAATCTAATAAAAGTTCCTCCAAACTTCTGGAATAACGCATAACATCGTCAGGAATGGTTGTCAAAGCCCAATGTCGCCTGTCTATGTACTCAACCTGCCGATTGCAAGCTCGGAATAGTGGGATGCATTTTAACATTTTGTGGTTTAATGATCTGCTATCCGTTACAAATACACATTCACTTGAGTTCCTTCATAGTATACAAATCTAAAAATACGGAAAAATCCACAAAAACACAAATCAACTTGATAAAATACTCCAATTTTCCCCCAATCCAGTAAAATGTTGAAGCAAGATGTACACAGAGTGACGTCACGTGTAGTCCATAATGCAGCAGGTACGCTCAATTCGGCCGCCAGGTGGCGGGACTCGGCCTTTCTCATTTTTTAACTTCTACAGAATGCGCTTATTGATAACAAAATTTATTTTCTATATATATTTTCAGGATTAATAGTATCAGTTATTTCTGATTCAAATTATCTCGCATGTTTTCAAAACTGTACCGACATTGCATACCACACATAGTGACAAATTAGAAAATTCATTAGAGTTATTTTTAGCGCGTCATGTTTTGACCTAATAATTTATAACTTTTCTAAATATTTCGAGTATCAAGACGGAAAATGTCGGCGATAAGATTATTTGTTGAAGGGTCATCACAGGAATTTGAGGTCAGGGAATTAAGGTGCGAAACGTTATCCAAATTTAAAACTTGAATGTACCAACTTAAGGTTTAAACACGGTCGACTTTTGAGCGAAACAACTGGGAATAATAACCTGTATTTAAAAAGATTATTGTGTTCCAGCTAGTGGTATGTCTACGGGGGTGAGGGGGAGGAGGCTGACCCGGCTTTGCCCCCCCCCCCTTCTTTCAAATGTCTTACGTCAAATATACCTACAAATTAGATAGGCACAGCGATTTATACACACCTTCATTTAGGCACATATTCAATTAGACACACCTTTTTGGGTACACTTTTATTCGAATGCCAAGAGTGTATCTAAATGAATGTGTATCTAATTGAAGGTGTGCCCAAATAACACTCCAAAAATTTATCTAAGGTTGTACGAGCGAATCCTATCGAGTTTCTGAATACATTAAGCGTGCCAACATCCTGCCTACCTCAAAGATACCACCGATTTTGTAGAAAAACTTAAACAATTAGATGTACCTCCAAACGCCGTGTTTATTATATTGGATGTAACTTCAATGTATACTAATATTGACAACAATGCCGGCCTAGAAACTGTCCGTAAAGCCTTTGAACGACGCTTTTCCCCCAAGTTATTCAAATATTTTTATGGCCGAGTTGGAGCCTAAAATATCTCTTATTTCACCGTTGAAAACCCTTTTTCTGTAAAAGATTTCTTGGTGATATTTTCATAATTTGGACTGAATCATTAGTTAACTTTTGAGAATATTTTGAAATTCTAACCAACCATCACCCCAGGCCCGTTTCCAGGGTGGGTTCCATGGGGGCAGGGCCCCACAAGGCGCGAATTGGGCCCCACCTGTATTCAGTTCAGCAATGTTTGATTATTTGCAATGAATCCTTCAGTCTTGTTTCCTTAGTCATAACCGTTTATTATTTTAGTCTGTGATATAACTGATATATCATTTATCTCATACGTCACTTGCTCGATATGAGGACCAATGTTTATGAAATACAATTCTGAGGAAATATGAATTCTACATTTTAATAGTTAATTTGAAAATGCATTCGCTGACAAAATCTCAACTCACAAGAAAAACATGACACGCTTACTTTTATTCTCGTTAAAAAAACAGTGGGATAGCTAAATATTTTCAATCAAAAGACATACGATAGATGTTGAAGAATGATTTATTTGTTGTTTCGTTTCTTCGTACGTAATAAAACATTTTAAGTTTTTATTGTAGCCAGCGTGCTTTTCAATTTGCAAATATCAAGTCTCAAATGTCTTGTCGGAGTGTCGGAGTGTGTCGGACTCTGTCGGAGAAACCATGACACCGTATAAAGTAAAGATTGTTCAACGAAGAACAAGATTTCGTTGTCATTACATTAGGCTAACCCGTCTTCACTGTCCTCAATAATTGGGGGTAAGCCTAACCGAATGTAATGACAACGAACTTACAATGCAACCACGATTGAGCTTCCAACCCTCAGGAAGGGCGAAAGTAGTGTTATAAGTGGGCTATTAATCTTATTGTAGTTGTGTCCCTTTGATGAGTGTCCACTCTGTGACCTGGTATTGTAGCCTCGTTTTGGTACTTATTAAAATATGTCTGTTGAACACACACGTGTTGTTTTTCTATATTCAGTTCTCATATGATCGGCCCATCTAGGCGCCTGGGGCCAACCTTGATTATTACTTGAACATAACAAGTACGTCACGATATTTCGAAAAGTACGTAACTCTACGAATAAAATATACTCGATCCAAGAGCACCTTACATGTGAAAACTCGAATGTAATATACTTAATTTCATGTAAAAAATGTCCCAAACAATATATTGGGGAAACAAAGAACAAATTACGCACTCGTTTTAATGCTCACAGATCAGATATTAAATTGAAAAAAGACAAGCCTGTTTCTAATCATTTCAATCTTGACGATCTCACCCTTACCCCAATTGAGCGCATAGAAATCGACTTGCCCGAAGATGAAACTTCTAGCCCTTCTATAGCTACTACCAGACCTATTTTTTACCCTTATATAGCTACCACCAGATATACCTCTAGCCCGGATATAGTTACTACCAGACCTAGTATAGCTACTACCAGGTCTACTATAGCTACTATTATGTCTACTATAGGTACTACCATGCCTATTATCGCTACCACCAGGTCTATTATCGCTACTACCATGCCTATTATCGCTACTACCAGGACTACTCTAGCTGCTAAAAGGTTTACTATAGCTACTACCAGGTCTACTATATCTACTTCCAAGCCTACTAAAGATACTACCAGATCTACTCTATCTACCACCATGCTTACTATAGCTACCACCAGGCCTACTATAGGTACTACCAGGTCTACTATAGCTACTACCAGGTCTATTATAGCTACTACCAGGCCTATCTATAGGTACTACCAGGTCTACTATAGCTACTACCAGGTCAACTATAGCTACTACCAGGTCTACTATAGCTACTACCAGGTCTACTATAGCTACTACCAGGTCTACTATAGCTACTACCAGGTTTACTATAGCTACTACCAGGTCTACTATAGCTACTACCAGGTCTACTATATCTACTACCAGGTCTACTATATCTACTACCAGGTCTACTATAGCTACTACCAGGTCTACTATAGATACTACCAGGTCTACTATAGCTACTACCAGGTTTACTATATCTACCACCAGACCTACTATAGCTACTACCAGATCTACTATAGGTACTACCAGACCTAGTATAGCTACTACCATTCTACTATAGCTACTACCAAGCCTATTAAAGATACTACCAGGTCTACTATAGCTACCACCATTCTTACTATAGCTACCACTAGACCTACTATAGGTCTATAGGTACTACCAGGTTTACTATAGCTACTGCAATGTCTACCATAGCTACTACAAGACCTACTATAGCCACTACCAGGTCTACTGGAGCTACTAACAGGACTGCTATAGCTACTACCAGACCTACTATAGCTATCACCATACCTACAATAGCTACTACCAGACCTGCTATAGCTACTACCAGGTCCACTATATCTACTACCAGGTCTACTATAGCTACTACCAGGTCTACTAAAGATACTACCAGGTCTACTATAGCTACTACCATGCTTACTATAGCTACCACCAGTCTACTTTAGCTACTACCAGACCTACTCTATCTAACACCATGCTTACTATAGCTACCACCAGACCTACTATGGGTACTACTAGGTTTACTATAGCTACTACCAGACCTGCTATAGCTACTACCAGGTCCACTATAGGTACTTCCAGGCCTACTATAGCTACTACCAAACCTGCTATAGCTACCACCAGACCTACTATAGGTACTACCAGGTTTACTATAGCTACTACCAGGACTGCTATAGCTACTACCAAACCTGCTATAGCCACCACCAGACCTACTATAGGTACTATAGTACCACCATGCTTACTATAGCTACTACCAGAACTACTATAGCTACTACCAGGTCTACTAAAGATACTACCAGACCTACTCTATCTACCACCATGCTAACTATAGCTACCACCAGACCTACTATAGGTACTACCAGGTCTACTAAAGATACTACCAGACCTACTCTATCTACCACCATGCTTACTATAGCTACCACCAAACCTACTATAGCTACTACCAGGCCTACTATAGCTACCACCAGACCTACTATAGCTACTAGCAGGTCTATTATAGCTACTACCAGGCCTATTTATAGGTACTAACAGGTATACTATAGCTACTACCAGGTTTACTATAGCTACTACCAGACCTACTATAGGTACTACCAGGTCTACTAAAGATACTACCAGACCTACTCTATCTACCACCAGACCTACTATAGCTACCACCAGACCTACTATAGGTACTACCAGCCTACTATAGCTACTAGCAGGTCTATTATAGCTACTACCAGGCCTATTTATAGGTACTAACAGGTATACTATAGCTACTACCAGACCTGCTATAGGTACTACCAGGTCTACTTTAGCTACTACCAGACCTGCTATAGCTACTACCAGGTCTACTAAAGATACTTCCAGGCCTACTATAGCTACTTCCAGGTTTACTATAGCTACTACCAGGACTGCTATAGCTACTACCAGGACTGTTATAGCTACTACAATGACTACTATAGCTACTACCAGGCCTACTGTAGCTTCAACCAGGACTGCTTCTACAAGGACTGTTATAGATAGTACCCGGGTCTACTTTAACTACTACCAGGTCTATTGGAGCTACTACCAGGTGTACTATAGCTACTATCAGGTGTACTATAGCTACAACCAGGTCTACTATAACTACTACCATGCTTACTATAGCTACTACCAGGCCTACTAAAGATACTACCAGGACTGCTATAGCTACTACCAGGCCTACTATAGCTACTACAATGACTACTATAGCTACTACCAGGTTTACTATAGCTACTACCAGGTTTACTATAGCTACTACCAGGACTGCTATAGCTACTACCAGGCCTACTATAGCTACTACAATGACTGTTATAGCTACTACCAGGACAGCTATAGCTACTACCAGGTCTACTGGAGCTACTACCAGGTCTACTATAGCTACTACCAGGTCTACTATAGCTACTACCAGGTCTACTATAGCTACGAGCAGGTGTACTATAGCTACTACCAGGCCTACTATAGCTACTACCATGCTTACTATAGCTACCACCAGATCTACTATAGCTACTACCATGCCTACTATAGCTACTACCATGCTTACTATAGCTACCACCAGGTCTACTATAGCTACTACCATGCCTACTATAGCTACTAGCAGATCTACTATGGCTACTACCAGGTTTACTGTAGCTACTACCAGACCTACTATAGCTACCACCAGGTTTACTATAGCTACTACCAGGACTGTTATAGCTACTACCAGGTCTACTATAGCTACTACCAGGTTTACTATTGCTACTACCAGGTCTACTATAGCTACTACCAGGCCTACTAAAGATACTACCAGGTCTACTATAGCTACTACCAGATCTACTATAGGTACTTCCAGACCTAGTATAGCTACTACCAGTCTACTATAGCTACTACCAGATCTAATATAGGTACTACCAAGCCTACTAAAGATACTACCAGGTCTACTCTATCTACCACCATTCTTACTATAGCTACCACTAGACCTACTATAGGTACTACCAGGTTTACTATAGCTATAGTAGGTCTGGTAGTAACTGTATCCGGGATAGAGGTA
This sequence comes from Nipponacmea schrenckii, assembly GCA_030562195.1. Taxonomy (NCBI): domain Eukaryota; kingdom Metazoa; phylum Mollusca; class Gastropoda; family Lottiidae; genus Nipponacmea; species Nipponacmea schrenckii. The sequence continues at coordinate 815,993 of JAUJPP010000005.1, read as the reverse complement.
GATCTGGTGGTATCTATAGTAGGTCTGGTAGTAACTGCATGAGGATAGAGGTAGATCTGGTAATAGCTATAGTAGGTCTGGCAGTAACTGTATCCGGGATAGAGGTAGATCTGGTGGTAGCTATAGTAGGTCTGGTAGTAACTGTATCCGGGATAGAGGTAGATCTGGTAATAGCTATAGTAGGTCTGGTAGTAACTGTATCCGGGATAGAGGTAGATCTGGTAGTAGCTATACTAGGTCTGGTAGTAACTGTATCCGGGATAGAGGTAGATCTGGTAGAAGCTATAGTAGGTCTGGTAGTAACTGTATCCGGGATAGAGGTAGATCTGGTAGAAGCTATAGTAGGTCTGGCAGTAACTGTATCCGGGATAGAGGTAGATCTGGTAGTAGCTATAGTAGACCTGGAAGTAGGTATACTAGGTCTGGTAGTAACTGTATCCGGGATAGAGGTAGATCTGGTAGTAGCTATAGTAGACCTGGAAGTAGGTATACTAGGTCTGGCAGTAACTGTATCCGGGATAGAGGTAGATCTGATGGTAGCTATATTATTCACTAGTCCACTTAAACCTTGAATTCTTTTTCGTTGAATCGATTATTGTCAATTTTGGAGTAATTTGTAACAAACCTTCTATAAAAGGCAATTAAACCTAAGAATGAGCGTGTTTCCCTGAGGTTTCTAGGCATGAGGCATTTGTCTAATTGCCTTGACCTTATTTTCGTCTGGTTTAATTCCCTCAGGTGTTATTCTAAATCCCAGATATGACGTTTCGTCCTGTAGGAAGGAACGTTGACTGATTTTGAGTTTTAAATCATGGGATCTTAGACGATCGAATACTATTTGTAGATGTTTCATATGTTTTTGAGAAGATAAAGATGTCATCTAAGTACGCTACAGCGAAATGTTCCAATCCTTTTAAAACAATATTCATAAGGCTTTGAAACACAGAAGGACTGTTATTTAGGCCAAAAGCCATGACATTATGTTCATAAATGCCTTTATGACAAACAAAGGCTGTCTTTTCTTTATCCTTTTCAGCAATGGGTATATTTCAAAACCCCGATCTAAGGTCGTGTGCAGAAAAGACATTTCCCTTCCCTAATAACGCCAATAAATCATCAATACGAGGTTAAGGATAGGAATAGTATGACTGTTATTCGATAACAGCATTCAATTTCCTAAAATCCACACAGAATCTCTTAGATATACATGTAGTTCCATCTGAATTTTTTTTTTTTTTTTCAACTTTCACCAAAGGAAAATTCCAAATTGATGTACTAGGTCTTATATTTCCTGCTTTTAACATATCATCGACAGCTTTGTCTATAACTTCCCTGTTTTTAACGTCTCCTGTAAGATTTTAACCTTATAGGTGGATGATCCCCTGTGTCTATGGTCATCTCGACTGTTTTAGTCCTTCCAAGATCCAGATCGCTTGCAGCCAGTCGATCTAAATTTTTCCTCAAGAAGGCTAAAACTGCTTCTCGATATTTATCAGGAACGGTAATGTTTTTTAACTGATCGTTTTTACCAGACTCACCGGAAACTTGACAACTTTGCACTGATCTTACTTAATAGTTGTCTAAATTAGACAGCGAGCCTAACACAGTACCCTTTTTAATACAGCGAGCCTAACACAGTACCCTTTTTAATACAGCGAGCCTAACACAGTACCCTTTTTAATACATCGAGCCTAACACAGTACCCTTTTTAATACATCGAGCCAACACAGTACCCTTTTTAATACATCGAGCCTAACACAGTACCCTTTTTAATACATCGAGCCTAACACAGTACCCTTTTTAATACATCGAGCCAACACAGTACCCTTTTTAATACAGCGAGCCTAACACAGTACCCTTTTTGATACATCGAGCCTAACACAGTACCCTTTTTAATACAGCGAGCCAACACAGTACCCTTTTTAATACATCGAGACCTAACACAGTACCCTTTTTAATACAGCGAGCCTAACACAGTACCCTTTTTAATACAGCGAGCCTAACACAGTACCCTTTTTAATACAGCGAGCCTAACACAGTACCCTTTTTAATACAGTGAGCCTAACACAGTACCCTTTTTAATACAGCGAGCCTAACACAGTACCCTTTTTAATACAGCGAGCCTAACACAGTACCCTTTTTAATACAGCGAGCCTAACACAGTACCCTTTTTAATACATCGAGCCTAACACAGTACCCTTTTTAATACAGCGAGCCTAACACAGTACCCTTTTTAATACAGCGAGCCTAACACAGTACCCTTTTTAATACAGCGAGCCTAACACAGTACCCTTTTTAATACAGCGAGCCAACACAGTACCCTTTTTAATACAGAGAGCCTAACACAATACCCTTTTTAATACAGCGAGCCTAACACAGTACCCTTTTTAATACAGCGAGCCAACACAGTACCCTTTTTAATACAGCGAGCCAACACAGTACCCTTTTTAATACATCGAGCCAACACAGTACCCTTTTTAATACAGCGAGCCTAACACAGTACCCTTTTTAATACATCGAGCCTAACACAGTACCCTTTTTAATACAGCGAGCCTAACACAGTACCCTTTTTAATACAGCGAGCCTAACACAGTACCCTTTTTAATACAGCGAGCCTAACACAGTACCCTTTTTAATACAGCGAGCCTAACACAGTACCCTTTTTAATACAGCGAGCCAACACAGTACCCTTTTTAATACATCGAGCCTAACACAGTACCCTTTTTAATACATCGAGCCTAACACAGTACCCTTTTTAATATAGCGAGCCTAACACAGTACCCTTTTTAATACATCGAGCCTAACACAGTACCCTTTTTAATACAGCGAGCCTAACACAGTACCCTTTTTAATACATCGAGCCAACACAGTACCCTTTTTAATACAGCGAGCCAACACAGTACCCTTTTTAATACGGCGAGCCTAACACAGTACCCTTTTTAATACAGCGAGCCTAACACAGTACCCTTTTTAATATAGCGAGCCTAACACAATACCCTTTTTAATACGGCGAGCCAACACAGTACCCTTTTTAATACAGTGAGCCTAACACAGTACCCTTTTTAATACAGTGAGCCTAACACAGTACCCTTTTTAATACAGTGAGCCTAACACAGTACCCTTTTTAATACAGTGAGCCTAACACAGTACCCTTTTTAATACAGTGAGCCTAACACAGTACCCTTTTTAATACAGTGAGCCTAACACAGTACCCTTTTTAATACAGTGAGCCTAACCCAGTACCCTTTTTAATACAGTGAGCCTAACACAGTACCCTTTTTAATACAGTGAGCCTAACACAGTACCCTTTTTAATACAGTGAGCCTAACACAGTACCCTTTTTAATACAGAGAGCCTAACACAGTACCCTTTTAATACAGCGAGCCTAACACAATACCCTTTTTAATACAGCGAGCCTAACACAGTACCCTTTTTAATACAGCGAGCCAACACAATACCCTTTTTAATACAGTGAGCCTAACACAGTACCCTTTTTAATACAGCGAGCCAACACAGTACCCTTTTTAATACAGCGAGCCTAACACAGTACCCTTTTTAATACATCGAGCCTAACACAGTACCCTTTTTAATACAACGAGCCTAACACAGTACCCTTTTTAATACATCGAGCCTAACACAGTACCCTTTTTAATACAACGAGCCTAACACAGTACCCTTTTTAATACATCGAGCCTAACACAGTACCCTTTTTAATACAACGAGCCTAACACAGTACCCTTTTTAATACAGCGAGCCTAACACAGTACCCTTTTTAATACAGCGAGCCAACACAGTACCCTTTTTAATACATCGAGCCTAACACAGTACCCTTTTTAATACAACGAGCCTAACACAGTACCCTTTTTAATACAGCGAGCCAACACAGTACCCTTTTTAATACAGTGAGCCTAACACAATACCCTTTTTAATACAGTGAGCCTAACACAGTACCCTTTTTAATACAGCGAGCCTAACACAGTACCCTTTTTAATACAGCGAGCCAACACAGTACCCTTTTTAATACATCGAGCCTAACACAGTACCCTTTTTAATACATCGAGCCTAACACAGTACCCTTTTTAATACAGCGAGCCTAACACAGTACCCTTTTTAATACAGTGAGCCTAACACAATACCCTTTTTAATACAGTGAGCCTAACACAGTACCCTTTTTAATACAGTGAGCCTAACACAGTACCCTTTTTAATACAGTGAGCCTCACACAATACCCTTTTTAATACAGTGAGCCTAACACAATACCCTTTTTAATACAGTGAGCCTAACACAATACCCTTTTTAATACAGTGAGCCTAACACAATACCCTTTTTAATACAGTGAGCCTAACACAGTACCCTTTTTAATACAGTGAGCCTAACACAGTACCCTTTTTAATACAGTGAGCCTAACACAATACCCTTTTTAATACAGTGAGCCTAACACAATACCCTTTTTAATACAGTGAGCCTAACACAATACCCTTTTTAATACAGTGAGCCTAACACAGTACCCTTTTTAATACAGCGAGCCAACACAGTACCCTTTTTAATACGGTAGGTCTTATTTGTCTCATTAGTCAGAACAATTGGTAGTAATTTGTTATTTTTTCTGACTAATTCTGTGGTAACAGAGTTACCAATCATCAAACCAAGTTCTTCCGAAAAGAAACCTTCCCGAATGTAGATTCCTGCAACATTGCAGTGGTATCCCTGGGTAGTTCTTTCACTTTCCCAGTAACTACATTTTGCGTTTGAGGACGTATCACAATAGTATTTGCCATGCGAATCACGCAATTTATGTGTAATATAAACATAATGAGAAGTAATATTATTATAATGAGCACAAGAAAGCCCTGTCCTTATTCAAAATATAAACCGGAACGATCCACTGTTTTATTGGGGTAAAATAAATGGAAATTAACACAATACATGTACAAACAAGACCTCTTCTGTTCATTACTACTTACACTACCTTCAAATTAAATATACTGCTCCTGTATATATTTTTAATCGAAGCCGGATCTTTGTTGGGATTTAGTTTGATAATGTTACAAAGGTTTACAATAGTAACAGGGCCTGAAATGGGGGCCAGCCATTGTCAAAGACAAGAGAAGTCTGGATATCAGAGACTATTCCGTCTAGTTAATCTAGGGTACATTGTTTACCATTGCTCTTAACGAGAGAGAACATATTTTTTTTTAACTCTTCTTAGGTGATGATTATAAAATAACGATAAAGAAATTTTAGTAGATCTGTTGGGTACTCGCCCAGTTTTTTTTTTGGGCCAGTCAGTACTGGTCTTGACAGAACTTCTGGTCGCCTGGACAGGAAACTGGTCGCATTTGGCGACCAGGCGACCGTCCATTTCAGAGGGAATATATATATGGATAGTGGAGTGAAGTAGGTAGTTGGATTAGGGGTTGGTGGGTAAGGGAAAGATAGGAAGGGGTATGGATTTAATGTAGGAGGAAGAGTGAATAAAGGAACACTGACTGGCGTGGACATGGAATGAAGAGGAGAGACAGGGGACAAACGAATGCTTTCACATAAAGTTCGTGAAGTGGTCTAGGGGCACTCACTGAACAATCATTTTATATTGGGTTTTTAAAAAAAAAAGTCATAACGAGTCTCAGTGGTCAAATAAAAATGAGAAATAAAACTGTAGAGAATTACTTCCCTTATACAGATCGTATATAAAACGTTACTAATTGAATATTAGAAATGATAACTTTGTATATACGTTATATAAAGGGAAGTAATTCTCTACAGTTTTATTTCTCATTTTTATTAGACCATTGAGACTCTCTATGATTTTGTTCAAAACCCAATAAAAATTTTCTCCTCAGCCCATGTATTAGATATGTAACAAGTCCATAATAAGTCTTCGGAGTACTGTAATTCGAAGCAATGCACGGAGGTACATCGAGTAGCTCTCAATATAAGAGAAAGTCCTTAGTCCTCTCCGCACCCCTGATCATTCTTTAATCCCCTAACACTCCTTTATTCGATCTGATCTCACTCTCTTCTGCCTTCCTCCTTTAACACCAACCCCTCATTCAGCCTGCTATCATTATATATATTCTCTTCTTACAACCTTGTACCTACTAATCCACCTCTCACACCCACTTCACTATCTCCTGTGCCACCACACCCTTTACAACCACCCACACACCCCATGGCTGTATTCCTCGCCCATCCACCTCTTCCATCCACCCTATGCCCCCCCCACCCTTTTCACTCTATGTCTATCTTCCCCGCACACTTATCCATCTTTCTTATGTACTAAACAGTGAACACTATCCCTTCCACCCTCCCGTCACACCCTCCCATGTCTTTTTGCCCACTCCCGGCCAACTTCAAACCTACCTTTCCCAGCAATTTCTCCTCTGCCCATGTCGCCCCCTGATTATATTCCCCCAATCGGACCACAGTACATATCCGTGAACTTGTCGTTGAACGTCACCAATGAGAAATATGTGATCCTAGCATGTAGTACCTAGCTATATAAGGTCTGGTAGTTCTAGTAAATCCCCAAGCGGCAATAAGTTTAACCAAGTGGTACAACGGCCAAGGTAAAAATAAAAGAGCCAATGTTGAGTTATCAATCTTTAATGGTGTCGTACAGTAGTACAAGTGTGTGTATTCATGGTAAAAAGCTACAAAAGAAGAAATAAACAATAATAAGATATTATCTTGCTTATGAAATATGCATATGAAACGCAGAAGTCGAATTGACGTAAGTGCGGAGTGCCATAAGGGCAAAGTGTCTGCTATGGCCTGCACTATATAAACAAATGGTTAATTAATAAAATAACAAGCAGATCGAGTTGGAAATATAAACAATTGTTATAAAAATTATTATCACAACGTATTATTAGGTTGCATAAATACGCACATCGTGATTTGCAACAGAAAATCTAAAAGTAGAGCGTCGTTGAAGGTCTGACCTATTTATAGGATTGCATTAGAAAAACGGAAGCAGTAGAAACGAGGCGTATTTGTTCTTACATAAACAATTAACATAACGTACCCAATAAATAAACTGGATGTAATTAACAAGTTTGATGAAATGAGAACAATAAAATGAATAATTACGTTCCAGCACAGTGTGAATGAGATTATTATAATGTTAGCCTTTGTTAGCTGTTGGTAGCAACTAACATTTATCTTTAATATAAACGCCATACCAAAAATACCATATATTTGTATGTAATTTTTTATACTATATACCCCTCCTGATTATATGTAAATTAACTTTTGGACCCAGTTTGTGGGACCCATGACAATTATTTACAGCCCCAGCCCCATCGTTGTGACATCGTGCATGGCAAAGATAGACCTAATGCGAACCACTTTAATCTTCCCGACCACTCTTCTGATTATGCCTATTGAATCTGTACCAACTTTTTCGAAGATTATAGCACGAGACACAGTATATCCTAATGGACTGAATATACATATATGATAACCAAATCATCCCATTTGTAGTCACGTGCAACCACACGGCAACAAATGTCGCCGCTATTATTGTTAAAAATTATTACACAAAAGTAAAATACTCCGTCAATCCGCAACGACTCAATCTTCTCCGCCAACCCTCAACCACCCACTCCGACCCGTCAACCCTCAACCACCCTCGCCACTCCGTCAAACCTCACCCACCCACTCCACTCCGTCAACCCTCAACCACCCACTCTCACTCCGTCAACCCTCAACCACCCACGCCACTCCGTCAACCCACAACCACCCACGCCACTCCGTCAACCCTCAACCACCCACTCCCACTCCGTCAACTCTTAGCCACCCATTCCACTCCGTTAACCCTCAGCCACCCACTCCACTCCGTCAGCCCCCAACCACCCACTCTCACTCCGTCAACCCTCAAACACCCACGCCACTCCATCAACCCTAAACCACCCACTCCAACCCGTCAACCCTCAACCACCCACTCTCACTCCGTCAACCCTCAACCACCCACGCCAATCCGTCAACCCTTTTTAATACAGCGAGCCAACACAGTACCCTTTTTAATACAGCGAGCCAACACAGTACCCTTTTTAATATAGCGAGCCTAACACAGTACCCTTTTTAATACAGCGAGCCTAACACAGTACCCTTTTTAATACAGCGAGCCTAACACAGTACCCTTTTTAATACAGTGAGCCTAACACAATACCCTTTTTAATACAGCGAGCCTAACACAGTACCCTTTTTAATACAGCGAGCCTAACACAATACCCTTTTTAATACATCGAGCCTAACACAGTACCCTTTTTAATACAGCGAGCCTCCTAACACAATACCCTTTTTAATACAGCGAGCCTAACACAGTACCCTTTTTAATACAGTGAGCCTAACACAGTACCCTTTTTAATACAGTGAGCCTAACACAGTACCCTTTTTAATACAGTGAGCCTAACACAGTACCCTTTTTAATACAGCGAGCCTAACACAGTACCCTTTTTAATACAGTGAGCCTAACACAGTACCCTTTTTAATACAGCGAGCCTAACACAGTACCCTTTTTAATACGGCGAGCCTAACACAGTACCCTTTTTAATACAGTGAGCCTAACACAGTACCCTTTTTAATACGGCGAGCCTAACACAGTACCCTTTTTAATACAGCGAGCCTAACACAGTACCCTTTTTAATACAGAGAGCCTAACACAGTACCCTTTTTAATACAGCGAGCCTAACACAGTACCCTTTTTAATACAGCGAGCCAACACAATACCCTTTTTAATACAGCGAGCCTAACACAATACCCTTTTTAATACAGTGAGCCTAACACAGTACCCTTTTTAATACAGCGAGCCTAACACAGTACCCTTTTTAATACAGCGAGCCTAACACAGTACCCTTTTTAATACGGCGAGCCAACACAGTACCCTTTTTAATACAGCGAGCCTAACACAGTACCCTTTTTAATACAGCGAGCCTAACACCGTACCCTTTTTAATACAGCGAGCCAACACAGTACCCTTTTTAATACAGCGAGCCTAACACAGTACCCTTTTTAATACAGCGAGCCTAACACAGTACCCTTTTTAATACAGCGAGCCTAACACAGTACCCTTTTTAATACATCGAGCCTAACACAGTACCCTTTTTAATACAGCGAGCCAACACAGTACCCTTTTTAATACGGTAGGTCTTATTTGTCTCATTAGTCAGAACAATTGGTAGTAATTTGTTATTTTTTCTGACTAATTCTGTGGTAACAGAGTTACCAATCATCAAACCAAGTTCTTCCGAAAAGAAACCTTCCCGAATGTAGATTCCTGCAACATTGCAGTGGTATCCCTGGGTAGTTCTTTCACTTTCCCAGTAACTACATTTTGCGTTTGAGGACGTATCACAATAGTATTTGCCATGCGAATCACGCAATTTATGTGTAATATAAACATAATGAGAAGTAATATTATTATAATGAGCACAAGAAAGCCCTGTCCTTATTCAAAATATAAACCGGAACGATCCACTGTTTTATTGGGGTAAAATAAATGGAAATTAACACAATACATGTACAAACAAGACCTCTTCTGTTCATTACTACTTACACTACCTTCAAATTAAATATACTGCTCCTGTATATATTTTTAATCGAAGCCGGATCTTTGTTGGGATTTAGTTTGATAATGTTACAAAGGTTTACAATAGTAACAGGGCCTGAAATGGGGGCCAGCCATTGTCAAAGACAAGAGAAGTCTGGATATCAGAGACTATTCCGTCTAGTTAATCTAGGGTACATTGTTTACCATTGCTCTTAACGAGAGAGAGCACATATTTTTTTTAACTCTTCTTAGGTGATGATTATAAAATAACGATAAAGAAATTTTAGTAGATCTGTAGGGTACTCGCCCAGTTTTTTTTTTTGGGCCAGTCAGTACTGGTCTTGACAGAACTTCTGGTCGCCTGGACAGGAAACTGGTCGCATTTGGCGACCAGGCGACCGTCCATTTCAGAGGGAATATATATATGGATAGTGGAGTGAAGTAGGTAGTTGGATTAGGGGTTGGTGGGTAAGGGAAAGATAAGAAGGGGTATGGGTTTAATGTAGGAAGAAGAGTGAATAAAGGAACACTGACTGGCGTGGACAGGGAATGAAGAGGAGAGACAGGGGACAAACGAATGCTTTCACATAGAGTTAGTGGTCTAGGGGCATTCTCTTACATTGAGAGATACTCACTGTACAAACATTTTATATTGGTTTTTTTTAAAACAAAAGTCATAACGAGTCTCAGTGGTCAAATAAAAATGAGAAATAAAACTGTAGAGAATTACTTCCCTTATACAGATCGTATATAAAACGTTACTAATTGAATATTAGAAATGATAACTTTGTATATACGTTATATAAAGGGAAGTTATTCTCTACAGTTTCATTTCATATTTTTATTAGACCATTGAGACTCTCTATGATTTTGTTCAAAACCCAATATAAATTTTCTCCTCAGTCCATGTATTAGATATGTAACAAATCCATAATAAGTCTTCGGAGTACTGTAATTCGAAGCAATGCACGGAGGTACATCGAGTAGCTCTAAATATAAGAGAAAGTCCTTAGTCCTCTCCGCACCCCTGATCATTCTTAAATCCCCTAACTCTCCTCTTCACTCCTTTATTCGATCTGATCTCACTTTCTTCTGCCTTCCTCCTTTAACACCAACCCCTCATTCAGCCTGCTATCATTATATATATTCCCCTCTTACAACCTTGTACCTACTAATCCACCTCTCACACCCACTTCACTATCTCCTGTGCCACCGCACCCTTTACAACCACCCACACACCCCATGGCTGTATTCCTCGCCCATCCACCTCTTCCATCCACCCTATGCCCCCCCCACCCTTTTCACTCTATGTCTATCTTCCCCGCACACTTATCCATCTTTCTTATGTACTAAACAGTGAACACTATCCCTTCCACCCTCCCGTCACACCCTCCCATGTCTTTTTGCCCACTCCCGGCCAACTTCAAACCTACCTTTCCCAGCAATTTCTCCTCTGCCCATGTCGCCCCCTGATTATATTCCCCCAATCGGACCACAGTACATGTCCGCGAACTTGTCGTTGAACGTTACCAATGAGAAATATGTGATCCTAGCTATATAAGGTCTGGTAGTTCTAGTAAATCCCCAAGCGGCAATAAGTTTAACCAAGTGGTACAACGGCCGAGGTAAAAATAAAAGAGCCAATGTTGAGTTATCAATCTTTAATGGTGTCGTACAGTAGTACAAGTGTGTGTATTTATGGTAAAAAGCTACAAAAGAAGAAATAAACAATAATAAGATATTATCTTGCTTATGAAATATGCATATGAAACGCAGAAGTCGAATTGACGTAAGTGCGGAGTGCCATAAGGGCAAAGTGTCTGCTATGGCCTGCACTATATAAACAAATGGTTAATTAATAAAATAACAAGCAGATCGAGTTGGAAATATAAACAATTGTTATAAAAATTATTATCACAACGTATTATTAGGTTGCATAAATACGCACATCGTGATTTGCAACAGAAAATCTAAAAGTAGAGCGTCGTTGAAGGTCTGACCTATTTATAGGATTGCATTAGAAAAACGGAAGCAGTAGAAACGAGGCGTATTTGTTCTTACATAAACAATTAACATAACGTACCCAATAAATAAACTGGATGTAATTAACAAGTCTGATGAAATGAGAACAATAAAATGAATAATTACGTTGCAGCACAGTGTGAATGAGATTTTTATAATGTTAGCCTTTGTTAGCTGTTGGTAGCAACTAACATTTATCTTTAATATAAACGCCATACCAAAAATACCATATATTTGTATGTAATTTTTTATACTATATACCCCTCCTGATTATATGTAAATTAACTTTTGGACCCAGTTTGTGGGCTCCATGACAATTATTTACAGCCCCAGCCCCATTGTTGTGACATCGTGCATGGCAAAGATAGACCTAATGCGAACCACTTTAATCTTCCCGACCACTCTTCTGATTATGCCTATTGAATCTGTACCAACTTTTTCGAAGATTACAGCACGAGAGTTGGATGGACCAACTCGACACAGTATATCCTAATGGACTGAATATACATATATGATAACCAAATCATCCCATTTGTAGTCACGTGCAACCACACGGCAACAAATGTCGCCGCTATTATTGTTAAAAATTATTACACAAAAGTAAAATACTCCGTCAATCCGCAACGACTCAATCTTCTCCGCCAACCCTCAACCACCCACTCCGACCCGTCAACCCTCAACCACCCTCGCCACTCCGTCAACCCTCAACTACCCACTCACCCCGTCAACCCTCAACGACCCACGCCACTTCGTCAACCCTCAACGGCCCACGCCACTCCGTCAACCCTCAACCACCCGCGCCACACCGGCAACCCCCAACCACCCGCTCTCACTTCGTCAACCCCCAATCACCCACTCTCACACCGTCAACCATCAACCACCCACGCCACTCCATCAACCCTAAACCACCCACTCGTCCCCATCAATCCTCAACCACCCACTCTCACTCCGTCAACCCTAAACCACCCACTCGTCCCCATCAACCCTCAACCACCAACTCTCACTCCGTCAACTCTCAACCACCCACGCCACTCCGTCAAACCTCAACCACCCACTCCACTCCGTCAACCCTCAACCACCCACTCCACTCCTTCAACCCTCAACCACCCATTCCACTCCGTCAACCAACAACCACCCACCCACTCCGTTAACCCTCAACCACCCTCGCCACTCCGTCAACCCTCAACCACCCACTTCACTCCGTCAACCCTCAACCACCCTCGCCACTCCGTCAACCCTCAACCACCACTCCACTCCGTCAACCCTCAACCACCCGCGCCACTCCGTCAACCCTCAACCAAAAATACCATATATTTGTATGTAATTTTTTATACTATATAGCCCTCCTGATTATATGTAAAGTAACTTTTTGACCCAGTTTGTGGGACCCATGACAATTATTTACAGCCCCAGCCCCATTGTTGTGACATCGTGCATGGCAAAGATAGACCTAATGCGAACCACTTAAATCTTCCCGACCACTCTTTTGATTATGCCTATTGAATCTGTACCAACTTTTTCGAAGATTACAGCACGAGAGTTGGATGGACCAACTCGACACAGTATATCCTAATGGACTGAATATACATATACGATAACCAAATCATCCCATTTGTAGTCACGTGCAACCACACGGCAACAAATGTCGCCGCTCCACTCCACTCCGTCAACCCTCAACCACCCACGCCACTCCGTCAACCCTCAAACACCCACGCCACTCCATCAACCCTAAACCACCCACTCCAACCCGTCAACCCTCAACCACCCACTCTCACTCCGTCAACCCTCAACCACCCACGCCACTCCGTCAACCCACAACCACCCACGCCACTCCGTCAACCCTCAACCACCCACTCCCACTCCGTCAACTCTTAGCCACCCATTCCACTCCGTTAACCCTCAGCCACCCACTCCACTCCGTCAACCCCCAACCACCCACTCTCACTCCATCAACCCTCAAACACCCACGCCACTCCATCAACCCTAAACCACCCACTCCAACCCGTCAACCCTCAACCACCCACTCTCACTCCGTCAACCCTCAACCACCCACGCCACTCCGTCAACCCACAACCACCCACGCCACTCCGTCAACCCTCAACTACCCACTCCCACTCCGTCAACCCTCAACCATCCACTCCACTCCGTCAACCCTTCCATCACGCCACTCCGTCAACCCTCAACCACCCACTCCGCTCCGTCAACCCTCAACCACCCACTCCACTCCGTCAACCCTTACCATCACGCCACTCCGACAACCCTCAACCACCCACTCCGCTCCGTCAACCCTTAACCACCCACTCTACTCTTATAACCTTAACACTGTGCCTAAATAACAGTTGCTTATCTGATCGTGGGCCTATATGAAGTGCGCCTATAGTACTGTGTCTAAATGAGATGTGTTTCAAAAACATGTGCCTAAATGGCTACTAAAATCTAAAATTCCTTAAAGGACCAATTCCTCTTAGACTCGACACACAATTTACAGTCTCAAACTTGGCCAATTAGAATATAATTGTACTCATCAGTCGGTCTTACCAGGGACCATAGGTGTCATTACTTATAATATAACGCGATATATACGTAAACCGTGGTTCAAAATTACTTAGTTTTGTGGCTTTATTGAATTATAGAGGGTTTTGGAAAAATACTTCATGTAATTTGTACAACAAGTAATAAAATGGGGACTATTAGCTTTACTAGAACTAGGCGAGCACCTTATAAACTGAATGTGACACATATTAGACTATTATGTATTTTATAATACTATGACAAAATGATTATTTTTTATGACCTTTTGTCGTGGGTTGAATTTTAACATTTCATTTCATTCAAATTATGACAGATTGAGAAAGCTTTTAAATACAGACGTAGGACTATATGTTGATACTTGATACTTACGTTGTAGGCTATTTAGACTACCAGTATTATTCAACAAATGGGAAAGCATAAAACGAGGTGGGTAAATTTAGAGATCTTACAACAGTAAAAAATAGATAAATATATATTAGTCAATATGTCTATAATATATTTTCACATGTTTGAATTATAGATTGGGTCGATGTTTTACCTCTTGTTGTGTATTGTCTATGATAATCTGAAGAAAGGGGAGCCATATTCCCCGCAACCACAACGTAAGATTAAACGATCGATTGAATGGTATTCTTTTAGTCATATTCAACTATAGATTGTTTACTGTAAGAACTCTCTAAATAACATTATATAATATTCCAATTTAAAACTGTCGATGAAATTTTATTAACACATATAAAGGCTGGAAAACGAGACTACAAGCTGACTGGAACCGAGTTTGCAATGTTGAAGTTCAGTTTTCTTGTTTGTGAACGCCATAGATAACTATTATTGTGTTTTCACATCCAAAATTAACCAATCTTAAAAAACAACACAAAACCTTAGTAGTAGGTTTATTTCCATTCAACTTGTGTCACCAACTAGAATTCATTTATTGTGGTCTGTAACCTGGAGAGTATCGTCCCTTAATAGATAACCTCTTGACTTAGTCCATCTGTATGCATGTTAAATCACGAAATTTAATTTTTATACCATTTCCATGAATATGTCAGATGTCAGACTAGCTAATATTAAATTTCTAGACGAAATTCAAATATAGAATGCCCACGGAAATTTTGAACTAGTCAAAATGAAAGTAGGCCTAAACCACTACATTTTATCAACATCTGCTTGACTGCCACTGCACACAAAACCACTATTTTTATAAATAACCTTCCGCCAATTAAATTTCTCATTATCTCAAAAATTTCTAAAAGAAAATTTAATTTCAGACATCAAATTCCAAATCTAGATCATACACAGTCAAAATTGGGCAGCAAAAACCCAAAAGACTGAAAAGGGGAGAAAAAAACAGATGGACTAAAGTTATAAAATATTTTAGTGGAACGAGCCCCACTGTTTTGTGCCGACTGAGATAATTAGGACATGTTTACATTCAGTGGCTCACATTTGACATTGGCTAAAATTTGCCAGTGGCTCACATTTGCAAGTGGCTCACATTTGACAGTGGCTCACATTTGACAGTGGCTCACATTTGACGGTGGCTCACATTTGACATTGGCTCACATATGACAGTGGCTCACATTTGCCAGTGGCTCACATTTGCCAGTGGCTCACATTTGACGGTGGCTCACATTTTACAGTGGCTCACATTTTACAGTGGCTCACATTTACAGTGACTCACATTTACAGTGGCTCACATTTTACAGTGGCTCACATTTTACAACGGCTCACATTTTACAGTAGCTCACATTTTACAGTGGCTCACATTTACAGTGACTCACATTTACAGTGGCTCACATTTTACAGTGGCTCACATTTTACAGCGGCTAACATTTGACGTTGGCTCACATTTGACGGTGGCTCACATTTTACAGTGGCTCACATTGTTCAGTGGCTCACATTTTACAGTGGCTCACATTTTACAGTGGCTCACATTTGACGGTGGCTCACATTTGACGGTGGCTCACATTTTACGGTGGCTCACATTTTACAGTTGCTCACATATTTCAGTGGCCCACATTTTACGATGGCTCACATTTGACGGTGGCTCGCATTTGACAGTGGCTCACATTTGACAGTGGCTCACATTTGACAGTGGCTCACATTTGACAGTGGCTCACATTTGACAGTGGCTCACATTTGAACTAGTCAAAATGAAAGTAGGCCTAAACCACTACATTTTATCAACATCTGCTTGACTGCCACTGCACACAAAACCACTATTTTTATAAATAACCTTCCGCCAATTAAATTTCTCATTATCTCAAAAATTTCTAAAAGAAAATTTAATTTCAGACATCAAATTCCAAATCTAGATCATACACAGTCAAAATTGGGCAGCAAAAACCCAAAAGACTGAAAAGGGGAGAAAAAAACAGATGGACTAAAGTTGTAAAATATTTTAGTGGAACGAGCCCCACTGTTTTGTGCCGACTGAGATAATTAGGACATGTTTACATTCAGTGGCTCACATTTGACATTGGCTCACATTTGACATTGGCTAAAATTTGCCAGTGGCTCACATTTGACAGTGGCTCACATTTGACGGTGGCTCACATTTGACATTGGCTCACATATGACAGTGGCTCACATTTGCCAGTGGCTCACATTTGCCAGTGGCTCACATTTGACGGTGGCTCACATTTTACAGTGGCTCACATTTTACAGTGGCTCACATTTACAGTGACTCACATTTACAGTGGCTCACATTTTACAGTGGCTCACATTTTACAACGGCTCACATTTTACAGTGGCTCACATTTACAGTGACTCACATTTACAGTGGCTCACATTTTACAGTGGCTCACATTTTACAGCGGCTAACATTTGACGTTGGCTCACATTTGACGGTGGCTCACATTTTACAGTGGCTCACATTGTTCAGTGGCTCACATTTTACAGTGGCTCACATTTTACAGTGGCTCACATTTGACGGTGGCTCACATTTGACGGTGGCTCACATTTTACGGTGGCTCACATTTTACAGTTGCTCACATATTTCAGTGGCTCACATTTTACGATGGCTCACATTTGACGGTGGCTCGGATTTGACAGTGGCTCACATTTGACAGTGGCTCACATTTGACAGTGGCTCACATTTGACAGTGGCTCACATTTTACAATGGCTCACATTTACAGTGACTCACATTTTACAGTGGCTCACATTTGACGGTGGCTCACATTTTACAGTGGCTCACATTTGACAGTGGCTAACATTTTACAGTGGCTCACATTTAACAGTGGCTCACACATATCGATAATTATTTGTATCTTGGTGAAAATTAGATGATTTCTGTAGTTTTGAACTTTATGTGATTAATGTATTTATTTATCTAATTGAGCGACGCCTGAATCCCTTTCAGCAGAAATATTCATGTCTGTTATAACCAAATTAACTGTTGTTAAATACCAAAATGATTAATGAATGCGTTTTCAATAATAAATACTAAACCCTAATGGGTCAGAATTAGCTCCAATACACAAGAACATGGTCCTGTTCAACATTTATGAAGTTATATTTATGAAGGTATATTTATGAAGGTATATATATGAAGGTATATATATATGAAGGTATATATATGAAGGTATATATATAAAGGTATATATATGAAGGTATATTTATAACGGTATATATGTGAAGGTATATATATAAAGGTATATTTATGAAGGTATATTTATAAGGGTATATATATGAAGGTATATTTATGAAGGTATATTTATGAAGGTATATATATGAAGGTATATATATGAAGGTATATATATGAAGGTATATTTATAAAGGTATATTTATAAAGGTATATTTATGAAGGTATATTAATGAAGGTATATTTATGAAGGTATATATATAAAGGTATATATATAAAGGTATATATATGAAGGTATATTTATGAAGGTATATATATAAAGGTATATTTATGAAGGTATATATATAAAGGTATATTTATGAAGGTATATTTATAAAGGTATATATATAAAGGTATATATATAAAGGTATATTTATAAAGGTATATTTATGAAGGTATATTTATGAAGGTATATTTATGAAGGTATATTTATGAAGGTATATTTATGAAGGTATATATATAAAGGTATATATATAAAGGTATATTTATAAAGGTATATTTATGAAGGTATATTTATAACGGTATATATGTGAAGGTATATATATAAAGGTATATATATGAAGGTATATTTATGAAGGTATATATATAAAGGTATATTTATGAAGGTATATTTATGAAGGTATATTTATGAAGGTATATTTATGAAGGTATATTTATGAAGGTATATATATAAAGGTATATATATAAAGGTATATTTATAAAGGTATATTTATGAAGGTATATTTATAACGGTATATATGTGAAGGTATATATATAAAGGTATATATATGAAGGTATATTTATAAAGGTATATTTATGAAGGTATATATATGAAGGTATATATATGAAGGTATATTTATAAAGGTATATTTATGAAGGTATATTTATGAAGGTATATATATAAAGGTATATATGTGAAGGTATATATATAAAGGTATATATGTGAAGGTATATATATAAAGGTATATATATGAAGGTATATTTATAAAGGTATATATATATGAAGGTATATATATGAAGGTATATATATGAAGGTATGTTTATGAAGGTATATTTATGAAGGTATATTTATGAAGGTATATATATAAAGGTATATATGTGAAGGTATATATATAAAGGTATATATGTGAAGGTATATATATAAAGGTATATATATGAAGGTATATTTATAAAGGTATATATATATGAAGGTATATATATGAAGGTATATATATGAAGGTATGTTTATGAAGGTATATTTATGAAGGTATATTTATGAAGGTATATATATAAAGGTATATATATGAAGGTATATTTATAAAGATATATTTATGAAGGTATATTTATGAAGGTATATTTATGAAGGTATATTTATGTAGGTATATATATAAAGGTATATATGTGAAGGTATATATATAAAGGTATATATGTGAAGGTATATATATAAAGGTATATATATGAAGGTATATTTATAAAGGTATATATATATGAAGGTATATATATGAAGGTATATATATGAAGGTATATTTATGAAGGTATATATATGAAGGTATATATATGAAGGTATGTTTATGAAGGTATATTTATGAAGGTATATTTATGAAGGTATATATATAAAGGTATATATATGAAGGTATATTTATAAAGGTATATATATATGAAGGTATATATATGAAGGTATATATATGAAGGTATGTTTATGAAGGTATATTTATGAAGGTATATATATGAAGGTATATATATGAAGGTATGTTTATGAAGGTATATTTATGAAGGTATATTTATGAAGGTATATATATAAAGGTATATATATGAAGGTATATTTATAAAGATATATTTATGAAGGTATATTTATGAAGGTATATATATATGCTTTTGACCAGCTTATGAGATGTAACCCATCCCTCTCCATTAAGAATTTATGAAGGTATATTTATGAAGGTATATATATAAAGGTATATATGTGAAGGTATATATATAAAGGTATATATGTGAAGGTATATATATAAAGGTATATATGTGAAGGTATATATATAAAGGTATATATATGAAGGTATATTTATAAAGGTATATATATATGAAGGTATATATATGAAGGTATATATATGAAGGTATGTTTATGAAGGTATATTTATGAAGGTATATTTATGAAGGTATATATATAAAGGTATATATGTGAAGGTATATATATAAAGGTATATATGTGAAGGTATATATATAAAGGTATATATATGAAGGTATATTTATAAAGGTATATATATATGAAGGTATATATATGAAGGTATATATATGAAGGTATGTTTATGAAGGTATATTTATGAAGGTATATTTATGAAGGTATATATATAAAGGTATATATATGAAGGTATATTTATAAAGATATATTTATGAAGGTATATTTATGAAGGTATATTTATGAAGGTATATTTATGAAGGTATATATATAAAGGTATATATGTGGAGGTATATATATAAAGGTATATATGTGAAGGTATATATATAAAGGTATATATATGAAGGTATATTTATAAAGGTATATATATATGAAGGTATATATATGAAGGTATATATATGAAGGTATATTTATGAAGGTATATATATGAAGGTATATATATGAAGGTATGTTTATGAAGGTATATTTATGAAGGTATATTTATGAAGGTATATATATAAAGGTATATATATGAAGGTATATTTATAAAGGTATATATATGAAGGTATATATATGAAGGTATATATATGAAGGTATGTTTATGAAGGTATATTTATGAAGGTATATATATGAAGGTATATATATGAAGGTATGTTTATGAAGGTATATTTATGAAGGTATATTTATGAAGGTATATATATAAAGGTATATATATGAAGGTATATTTATAAAGATATATTTATGAAGGTATATTTATGAAGGTATATATATATGCTTTTGACCAGCTTATGAGATGTAACCCATCCCTCTCCATTAAGAATTTATGAAGGTATATTTATGAAGGTATATATATAAAGGTATATATGTGAAGGTATATATATAAAGGTATATATGTGAAGGTATATATATAAAGGTATATATATGAAGGTATATTTATAAAGGTATATATATATGAAGGTATATATATGAAGGTATATATATGAAGGTATGTTTATGAAGGTATATTTATGAAGGTATATTTATGAAGGTATATATATAAAGGTATATATATGAAGGTATATTTATAAAGATATATTTATGAAGGTATATTTATGAAGGTATATATATATGCTTTTGACCAGCTTATGAGATGTAACCCATCCCTCTCCATTAAGAATTTGAATTTCATTTCGGCCAAAATAGAATCGTAACTGATACAATGTGGAATACCTGGTTATGCCTGGTTTTAATGGTAATAAAATATTTACCCTTCAAAAGATTCAAAAGTTCAATACAAATCAGTATTATACGGCGACCCACATACGACAAATTTCATTTTGAATTAAAACTTAATTTGATCTAGGTTGAAACTTTTAAAGTTTTTAATTCAAAACAAAATGAATTATCACTTAATTTTCACTCAGGAGGAGTTAAAAACTGAGGTTTTTTAATCATAATAAAAAGTCGGTGCTGAGCCACTGTAGTATTGTTACTTGGAGCTAAATATTAATTGAAAAACAGTTCTATGATGCCCTAACTAAATATCGGCCGCTGTGGTGTCGTGCTGGTCCAAAAGGCGATATGTGTTGAATCTGACTCTGTAGAATATAATTCTAGTGACCTACCTTGATCAGGGACCATGTGATTTCTATTATCTTTATGAAGATAAGTGGTCGAAGATAAGATGAGCCTTTTTAACGCTGGATTAAGGTAATCTAGGAATGTTTATCAAATGATTAGGACATTCTGGATTATCCTAATCCGTTAATTCCCAATGATTAACACAACAGATCCTATATTTACTGTTACCATGCTTAAGGTATATATTGACGGATATTCATACTCCTCTTACGACTTGAAGAGATACAGAGACCAATCTACACTAAGGAAGTACATAAATTACTGATTGGTAAGATAAATTATTCCTTTCATGGCTAGAACCGACTATTCAAATTTTATTCTAAATTGGGGCTAAATTTCCACTGAATATTAACGATGGTACCTCGCGACTATTTGATAGCAACATGTTTATATTATTAGTGTTCTATTGTCCATAAAGAGATAACATAATCATTATTTAAACCGACTCCTACAATCTATATCTATTTTATTCACTGTCACTATACTACTTTTTTATGTTCACGTCTTAAGCCTCGTTTGCATTCAGTGACTATGAGTGATAAGTTCTATTACGTCATCTTCATAAATTACTTGTTTTATTTGGTGTCACATTAAAGGAATACTTCCTCTTAGAATTGATACATAAATTACATTCTCAGTTTATTTTCAATAAGATAATACATTCATCAGTTATCACGTCTTCCGAATAGAATGTCCAGTTAACGCGACATATCTAAATATAATGTTATAAGGCCTTTAAGTGTTATTTAGTTTTCACTCGAATTAGTCCACTCGAATTCAGCTTGAGGGAGGAGGTGCAGAAATTCCTGCCCAGACAGGGTCTATCAACCAGTCAACAACCGAATAGCTATTAAAAGGTGAAATATTGGCAGACTATTACCTTTACTAGAGCTAGGCGAGCACCTTATAAATAATGGAAATATCTATTCTATATTATATATAAATTGATGTATCGCTCTTTAATGTATGAAATTACATGTTAATAAAAATAAGAATATTTGTTTAAGATAAGCTACTGTTTATTTGTTACTTGTGTTTTTTTAACCGTATAGATATTTGTCTGCGTGTCCACTTTATATAGTCGCACTGTTTCTGTTGAACTGTTTACATACTTATGCATATTCTTCCTTATCCTTCTAGGCATCACGATTCTTTACCACAGATTTAACCCTAAAACTGTTGTTACTACACAATTCTTGTTATACATCATATAATAACACGAGTAGCCTATAGGTAGAAATGACAACTGATAAGAAATCAGATAAAATATATGCATGATAATTTCGATCAATCTACCACCACACGGTAAGGCGTTTGTCTTTAAGACGTTTTTCTTGTTACAGAACTATAATATTGTTTTATGTATAGTTTTTTTAAGAGAATGTCTAATAAGGATTATATACTTTTGTTGTTTTGGAACTATATTGTAGTTTAAAAAACTATTGATGTTTCGGAACTATTGTTTTTTGGAACTATTGTTTTTTGGAACTATTGTTTTTTGGGAACTATTGGTTTTTGGGAACTATTGGTTTTTTGGAACTATTGTTTTTTGGAACTATTGTTTTTTGGAACTATTGTTTTTTGGAACTATTGGTGTTTGGGAACTATGTTATTATAGAACATTCGTTGTTAAATAATATTTGATGTTAAGAAGGACAGTCAATGTTGTCGACACCTCTAAACCCGAGATATTCATTGGAATTGAGAAGTACATTACTTCTTCTAACCGGTTTAAATCTTTGGTTCTTGATTTTATAACCCCTCCTCCCCCCAAACCCGG
This sequence comes from Nipponacmea schrenckii, assembly GCA_030562195.1. NCBI lineage: Eukaryota > Metazoa > Mollusca > Gastropoda > Lottiidae > Nipponacmea > Nipponacmea schrenckii. Next base: position 792,750 of record JAUJPP010000005.1, on the reverse strand, counting down.
AAATTCTGAAGGTGTGTTTTCTTTTGGGTAAGGCGTACACATATGCAACATGTATTGATTCTAAACAAACTAAAACTCTATTTCAGATTCAGCAATATCAGAAATTGTCGAAATGGGTTCACAAGTAGACGAAACTCTTGTCACTAAAGAATCACCTCGAGTTCTCTCAATAATCGTCGAAGATTTTGATAACGAAACTGTAAAATCAAATCATCTTTCAGAAAACTTGTCATATTCCGCAATAAAAACAAAACGAAGACGTAAAACCTCAGCTGCAATTGCACCAACGGAAGGGGACTTGAAACAATTAAAAGAAACGGCGACAAAATTGAAATTGAATACGCGACGTCCAAGCTACCTAGTGTGGAGAGAACAATATATCGAAAAGCCCAAATTACAGAAATCTGAGGCCCTCTGTGATGTGACGAAATCAACAAAATGTGAGAAATTGACCAATGAAAGACAAGTTCGCATCAATGATTCTTTGGAATGGATTCGCTCACAACTGGTAAGTCCTAAATGCATAAAAATTAAGATAAAAAATTCTAATTTATTCATGTGTATCGCGGATGTGTGTGGTTCTTGCAATTCAAATAAAACTAAGTGTTAGATTTCTGAGCATGGAGGCATTGGAGAGACGCACGCACACAATCACACACCAATTTCTCTTATTGCACACAGTGGTTCCTTCCCCCCCCCCCTTAATAAGTCTAGAAGGTCCAAAAAACAGTAGGACGTAAAACTCGATTCATTTCAGTTTTTCATTTCCAATGGTGGGATTGATTATATGACGCGAATCAAAGGATTAATCCTAGAAGCATCCAATAATAGTGGTTTTCCGAAGGTTATTGATAAGAAAAATACAAGAAGAAATTCGTTAGTAAATGTAATGGATTAATAGACAGGTTTCGCACCAAAATGAAATACTAACTACAAACACGAAATTCGGCTTTCGTGGTTCGTACCTGGATTCAGTGCGAAACCTCACTATTGATAACAAAAATTTAACGAAAGTTTGGTTAAATTTTAATAGGCCATACATTGTATTATTATGATTTGACTGACATTAATTCGACTTTTTTCTACTATAGTGTAAGTATGATGGCTGACGTATCAATTGTAAATTATCTAACGGTATATTAAACCTCCTAGATACTCCTAGATACTCCTAGATACTCCTAGATCAACATAGGTTTACCTTTCTTTACCTTTCTTCATCACAAATCAAAACTAAGGCCGAATCTTATAAATACAAAAAACTTGAAAAACTAATTATTTTGTTTACTCGCTTAGAGGCGTTTTCCAAGAAATTTTTTAAGTGGATATATCGTGTTAAATAGGGATTCTTTTCTTCAGAACTGGTAAGTTTAACTGATGAATTCACATACATACTCTTATTCCTTACTCAAATGTTTTTCTTGGCAACTTCTCTCCCTGAATTTGTTTTAAATCTTAGCGTCAGAATATTTTTCCTAAATTTTTAAGTCAGTCGCTTATAGTCCGATGGATTTGAAAATCACAGAATGTAAACAGGTTGTCTACAACAAATCAAATATCACTTCCAGTTTTGGTGTGAGAACTTCTGATTTTTTTTATGGTTTTTGTTGTAAAAATGTCTTTTGGGACTTAATTATAGTCGTCTGAGAGAGCTTGAAGCGCCATTACACGAAATACAACATTAATTCCTAGACAATGCCCAAGTCGTTTAAAATAGCCTATTTTTATGTGAAAAGAATCCTTCCCGATATTAACAGATGCATTTCAATACTTCAACATGTGTATTTATGAAGACAATTTTCTTGTTTTTTCTCAGGCTGAAATGCGACGGATGGACCAGAATTTAGCACACCAGTTCTTGGGAATACGGCGGGAGATAACTAAACTAAAATTAAAGAAAAGCTGCGAGGCTCATGAAGATATGCTTGAAGATGCTGCTATAGGAATGGAAGAATTCCAGGAACTATCCAAAGTTTTGGACGAACCTCACGGTAGTTACGCCCCTAGCCCACTGAAACACGTGGGAGTTACTAAAATGAACTTAAGTTCCAGGCGATTTTCTACTTGTTAATGAAGTAACAGGAATCTCTGTTGGGATTAGTTTCTAGTTTAGCGTTGAAAAAAAGACTAAGTGAGGAGAGGACTAGACTCGCGTAAAACTTGATTTTAAATTGGGTTTTAGTGATCAGTCGACAGATGTGTTTTTGAATTTTATTCTATAACATAGTGACACTATTTATTAAGCATTATATATATATGTATAGTAAGTTGTTTCTGATACACAGTAGTATATAAATCAAGTAAATAACAAAATAACACCAAAATTATACATCCTATATGTTTCAGTAGTATCTTCAGGGAGACATTACATAGTAACTATGTAACTACTATTTAACTAGTTAATGTCTGCCCGAAGATACTAATATATATATATATATATACTAAGTTGTAATTGACTATATATTAATAATGATAAACTATATTACCAATAGTGTTTATTATTGTTATATATTATATAAAGTCTTTGATTACATACATTCAAGACGATAGTGAAAACGTTTGGAGACTTTGGTAGATTTTTATAAACATCATAAACTTGGTCAGTCTAATGACCCGTGTTAAAATATTGTGCCAATTGCCAAAAGTTAATTAATATTTCTCCTGTGTTAATACCATTGAAAGGCTTTTTATTTTCAAATATATACTTCCACATAGACGTAATTTATCTAAAATTGCTATTTGTATGAAAGTTGACCGAAAACCCTGGTTAATAAATGATAATCTTTCTATCTTCTATTATATATATAAGAGAAAGTGTGTGTATGTGTGTGTATGGTCGCCATAGCTCAAAGACGGAGGCAGGCAGGAGTGGGGATACTGTGCATGCACAATCCTGTATATGCAAGGATGTGCACCTAAGTCTTTGTTTTGGCATTCGTTGTTTACTTTGTCAAAAAAACACACTGAAGACTGCCGAGTGAAACGGAATAATTTTCTTTTATTTACTTTGGCTATTAATAGATTTACCAACGGTTATCAAGTACGTGAAGGCCTATGACAAATTGTTTTTGGATAACCATATCTACAATTTAAACCAATAGAATGCCTCTCAAATATTCGGCGACGATAATTTTAAACTTTTATGTAAATAACCCCGGGAGAAGCCGGGAATAAGCGCTTTTAAAATAAATAAAACAATTAAACTTTAGAATATTTATTTTTGTTGTGATTTACTGTTTGCCTTAAAGTCAAGTTTCGGCTTTAAAAAACCTTCGGGCGAAACCTGGGAAACTACGATTTTCTATTGCGAAGTTTTTTTTTTTTGGAAGTTTTCGTCATAGAAAGACGGAGATTACAGGAAAATCCTGCCATGGAAACCTATCATTCCAACTGTTGCTTCGTTTGTCGGAAATTTCAAACTTTTACAAAAGATTTATTCAACGGTTACAAGGACGTGAACCTTAAATTTTTTTATAATAATTTAAAATTTAAACAAATAGAATTTAAAAATTCCCCGATATGTGTAAACCTTTATGTAATAAACCCCCGGGAGTACGCCGGGATGTAAGCGTTAGTACATAAATCTGATCTTCTAGAATAAATTTGCAATGAATAGACCCCTTGCCCTTACGTCTGTTTTAAATTTTTAAAAACTATGAAATACTATGCGCAAATTTTTCTTTATGGGAAGGGGAAAACATTGATTTTTATTTATATGGAAAACCCTTATTCCAACGGGTAATGTCGACCCCGATTTTTTTTAAAAAGGTTCCCAAAAATTTTTTAAAAAAAAATCCGGGGAAAAAAAGAGGGTTTCAAAGGGTGGGTCCCAAAAAAAAACTTTTTTGGGGTTTTTGTTGTGGTAAAACCTCACGAAGCTGCCAAACGTGTACTGCTCTTGTACAACAACCTTCCCGATTCCACAGCGTTTTCAACTGGCTTCAGCCAGATTCCCAAACCCTGCCCAAAACTCTGTGATTATAAGCGACAAACGATCGATATTTTGCGTTTCAAATACGCATACACTCATGCCACACTTTTGGCGACACGAACAAGCTTCAGTGCCAAAAAAAGGACTTCTTCCTGATATTTTGATTTCCACAACCCTATCACGATGTATATTATCAGTTGTTCTGTTGTACCCGATACTGTGTTACTCATTTGAATTTTGTTTAAAAGGTCCAATGTCAACTTGAAATGTAAAAATAGGTAGGGAGAAATTCCACCCAGTACTTTGACCTCTATAAACAAATATCCACAGAGTAAAATAGGCTGTTTGATGTTACATATCATTAGGGGCAGATATTGAGAGCGTTATATTTTTAGCAGATTATTTTAAATCTCTTTGGAACGGACGAGACTACCCTCACTGAGAATATATTCCAATTTGAATGTATAAAATAACATTATATGATGCCAAATTGTTCCTGACTGATGGTGATTCTAATTTTCGGGCAGCGATTTCATTTTTTGAAATATGTAAAATATAGTCATATGAAATGACATTCGGAAAGTGATTTCAATTTTTAAATGATGTTAATATTGAAATATAATGATAATAGAATACAATCGGATTACATTTCAATTTAAAAAGATACGATCTTGAGGCAAACATACATTTTGATTATTAAAGTTGAAATAACAGTTACATGATTAAGAATTCACCCTCTCCCACCTCCCCCCTCTCTCCCCACCACAAATCTACCCCTACTCTAACCCCACCTCCACCTGCCCCTCTCTCTCCCCACCACAAATCTACCCCTACTCTAACCCCTTCCTCCACCTGCCCCTCTCTCTCTCCCCTACCACAAATCTACCCCTACTCTAACCCCACCTCCACCTCCCCTCTCTCTCCCCCACCACAAATCTACCCCTACTCTAACCCCTACCTCCACATGCCCCTCTCTCCCCCACCACAAATCTACCCCTACTCTAACCCCTACCTCCACATGCCTCTCTCTCCCCCACCATAAATCAACCCCTACTCTAACCCTACCTCCACATGCCCCTCTCTCCCCCACCACAAATCTACCCCTACTCTAACCCCACCTCCACCTGCCCCTCTCTCTCTCCCCCCCACCACAAATCTACCCCTACTCTAACCTCACCTAACCCTAACCCTAACCCTCCACCTCCCCCCTCTCTCCCCCACCACAAATCTACCCCTACTCTAACCCCACCTCCACCTGCCCCTCTCTCTCCCCACCACAAATCTACCCCTACTCTACCCTGCCCCTCTCTCTCCCCACCACAAATATACCCCTACTCTAACCCCTACCTCCACCTGCCCCTCTCTCTCCCCACCACAAATTTACCCCTACTCTAACCCTACCTCCACCTGCCCCTCTCTCCCCCACCACAAATCTACCCCTACTCTAACCCCACCTCCACCTGCCCCTCTCTGTCCCCACCACAAATATACCCCTACTCTAACCCCATCTCCACCTCCACTCTCCCCCCACCACACATCTACCCCTACTCTAACCCCACCTCCACCTCCCCTCTCTCTCCCCCCACCACAAATCTACCCCTACTCTTACCCCACCTCCACCCCCCTCTCTCCCCCACCACAAATCTACCCCTACTTTAACCCCACCTTCACCTGCCCCTCTATCCCCCACCACAAATGTACCCCTACTCTAACCCAACCTCCACCCCCCTCTCTCCCCCCACCACAAATCTACCCCTACTCTCACCCCACCACAAATCTACCCTACTCTCACCCTACCTCCACCTCCCCTCTCTCCCCTCACCACAAATCTACCCCTACTTTAACCCCACCTCCACCTACCTCTCTATACAAGAGCTCCACCTCCCCCTCTCGTCCCCTCCCTCACCCCCTCTCTCTCCCTACCGTCCACCTCCTCCTCTCTTTATTACACCAAATATTTGTTGCAGGGAAAATGTTTGGTTTAGGTACGAGAATTTTCTTTAAACTTTAAGAAACGTTATTTGCTGTAGATATTTCATTTAAAGCATCTTTTCTAATGACGTCAAGTCATGAAATTTTCCAGAATTATTCTCTGTCATATACAGAAAAAGTCTAGAATAGAAAGTTGGCTACATGTATCTACTGTCGGGGGATACATGTATCTACTGTCGGGGGCTACATGTATATACTGTCGGGGCTACATGTATCTACTGTCAGGGGATACATGTATATACTGTCGGGGGATACATGTATCTACTGTCAGGGGATACATGTATATACTGTCGGGGCTACATGTATCTACTGTCAGGGGATACATGTATATACTGTCGGGGCTACATGTATCTACTGTCAGGGGATACATGTATATACTGTCGGGGGATACATGTATCTACTGTCGGGGGAGTAAACATAGGATGGATAAATCCTATCCCCCCCCCCTCCATAGAAAAAAAAGACAATACAATGGAAAAGGGTTGGGTAGTCCACTCACAGCACATGCACCTTTTGGCTATTTTATTATTATCTTTTTTTGCATGTTTACGTATTTTGATGTCTGTTCGTCTCATGCGCATCGCAGGAACACGTAGATCTATTCATTTGATACACACGTACTTGTGTAATTTAAACAAATTTGCGTTGAAATATTATATAATTTTGCGGTCATGTACTTGAAAATAAATCTGTCCATTTGATTCACATGTACTTCTGTATTTTTGAACAGATTGTACTTTGAAATATTGTATATTTCTTCTGTGGTCATGTACTTGATCGCCGGAACATAGATGTTTACGTTTAAGGCATGTGAGCCGCGGTGGCTCAGTGAGTTAGAGGCTCGTTCGCTAACCTGAAGGTCCAGTGTTCAATCCCGACATAGGTCGAGATGAACCTTCCGATTTTTCAGCCCGGTTTCCCCTTGTCAGTGATGCAGGTCGAAGGGACTGTGGGACAATAAACCGAGGCCCCGTGTGCTACAGACTGTGCACGACAAAGATCCCCCGACATTTGGACATCTCAAAAATAGTAGGCTAATGCCGCTGTCCTTCCAAATTTCCCTCAATGCACACTGCATGGCGTTGTCCGTCTTCATTAGCTCATAAGGTACAGAAGAGTAGGACTCAATTCATTTTATTTAATTTTCCATTTAATGCATATGTTCTCGTCTATTTTTAGACGAATTGTATATTGAAATATTGTGTTTTTTTTTTTTGCTTTTTGTACCCTGGCTCAACCATGGGAATATATCACGAATAAAAAAAGTGGCATGCATCCTTAATATGGAATGAACCGTTAATAGGAATGTCCACCGCGTAACGTAAACCAACATGTAATAGTCAATATTTGAACGAAACAGTACGCCATCTGTACTCGTGACGTCACTAGTGGTAATTACCGACTTGGCTGTGTTTAGAGAACGTGTTTTTTGAACAGATCATTCTGATTCATTCGCCACCCTTAGGTTAGGACTTCAGAAACACGCTTGTCATTACAGGTGAGTAATTGTTTTTATTAGTAAATCTAGAATCTTGTACGATTCTTAGTGTTACTGATTATAATTAAAGAGTGACTAAGATAATAATCTATTCGCTATGGTTATCAAACATCAGTTTTCTTTGACAACGATATCATTCCATGTCTTTTTATTCAATATATAGACCGCCAAAGGATTACCGAATCTTGGACCGATATATTCTCTAGTAATCATGTAATCATGTTAAACTACTACCTACTGCATTCATCCCTTAAACTCGCCTCATCTTTTAGTTATGTCTCTTTCTATAAATCATTGGGAATAAGGGCTACAGAAATGTTGAAAGGGCGTAGAGCGGGCTTCTGGGAGAGAAATTATTTCACATATTCTCTATAGAAGAAGATTGAAAATGGTCCTTTGCTTGGGTTAAACAGGGGAAGGGGAATAAAGCCACCTCTCAAATACTATAGGTTTATATAACCAGTGTAAAGACAGTTGTTGGGAAGTCAAATATTACCTCGTTAAATCCAACAAGGCGAGTTGATATTATTCCAGCATCTCTGTTGGTAGGAAAACATCAATAATAAAATAAAACGAGATTGTCAAGACGTTTTCCACTTTTTCTCATGTTTTAAGTTTTCACTTACAGGACTGACATGTTTTCAGATCATTCTGATAGAACTGGCATGATTTCAGTCTATACTGATAGGACTGACATGTTTTCAGTTGATACTGATATGACTGACATGTTTTCAGTTAATACGGATATAACTGACATGTTTTTAGTTGATACTGATAGAACTGGCATGATTTCAGTCTATACTGATAGGACTGACACGTTTTCAGTTGATACTGATATGACTGACATGTTTTCAGTTAATACGGATATAACTGACATGTTTTCAGTTGATACTGATAGAACTGGCATGATTTCAGTCTATACTGATAGGACTGACATGTTTTCAGATCATTCTGAAAGAACTGACATGTTTTCAGATCATACTGATAGGACTGACATGTTTTTAGTTGATACGGATAGAACTGACATGTTTTCAGTTAATACTGATAGAACTGACATGTTTTCATTAAATACGGATAGAACTGACATGTTTTCAGTTGATACGGATAGAACTGACATGTTTTCAGTGAATACTGATAGAACTGACATGTTTTTAGTTGATACGGATAGAACTGACATGTTTTGAGTTAATATTAATAGAACTGGCATGTTTTCAGTTGATATTGATAGAACTGACATGTTTTCATTAAATACGGATAGAACAGACATGTTTTCAGATCATACTGATAAAACTGACATATTTTTAGTTGATACTGATAGAACTGACATGTTTTGAGTTAATATTAATAGAACTGGCATGTTTTCAGTTGATATTGATAGAACTGACATGTTTTCAGTTGATACGGATAGAACTGACATGTTTTTAGTTGATACTGATAGAACTGACATGTTTTCAGTGAATACTGATAAAACTGACATGTTTTCAGTGAATACTGATAGAACTGACATGTTTTCAGTGAATACTGATAAAACTGACATGTTTGCAGCCATTACAAATAGAACTGACATGTTTTCAGTGAATACTGATAAAACTGACATGTTTTTAGTTGATACTGATAGGACAGTGAATATTGCAGTGAATATTGATAGGACTGACATGTTTGTAGTGAATACTGATAGAACTGATATGTTTTTTAAGTTAATACGGATAGAACTGACATGTTTTTAGTGAATACTGATAGAACTGGCATGTTTTCAGTGAATACTGATAGAACTGGCATGTTTTCAGTTGATACTGATAGAACTGACATGTTTTCAGTTTATACGGATAGAACTGACGTGTTTTTAGTTGAAACGGATAGAACTGACGTGTTTTTAGTTGAAACGGATAGAACTGACATGTTTTTAGTTGAAACGGATAGAACTGACATGTTTTTAGTTGAAACGGATAGAACTGACATGTTTTTAGTTGAAACGGATAGAACTGACATGTTTTCAGTTGATACTGATAGAACTGACATGTTTTTAGTTGAAACGGATAGAACTGACATGTTTTTAGTTATACTGATAGAACTGACATGTTTTCAGATCATACTGATAGAACTGACATGTTTTCAGTTAATACTGATAGAACTGACATGTTTTCAGTTAATACTGATAGAACTGACATGTTTTCAGTTAATACTGATAGAACTGACATGTTTTCAGTTGATACTGATAGAACTGACATGTTTTTAGTTGATACTGATAGAACTGACATGTTTTCAGTTAATACTGATAGAACTGACATGTTTTTAGTTGAATACTGATAAAACTGACATGTTTTCAGTTGATACTGATAGAAATGACATGTTTTCAGTAAATACTGATAGAACTGACATGTTTTCAGTGAATACTGATAGAACTGACATGTTTTTAGTTGATACTGATAGAACTGACATGTTTTTAGTTGATACTGATAGAACTGACATGTTTTCAGTAAATACTGATAGAACTGACATGTTTTCAGTTAATACTGATAGAACTGACATGTTTTCAGTAAATACTGATAGAACTGACATGTTTTAGTTGATACTGATAGAACTGACATGTTTTTAGTGAATACTGATAGAACTGACATGTTTTCAGATCATACTGATAGAACTGACATGTTTCAGTTGATACTGATAGGACTGACATGTTTTCAGTTGATACTGATAGAATTTGGGATGACCTGTTTCATCTAATTCGAGAACTGACTAACGATTTTAGGAAATGAAATTCAATTCTACTGATTGTCTGGATTTCAAAATCCATAATACTACATTTGACGACAAATTTTATTGTTTCTCATCTTACTTTTAGATATGGAGACATCTTGCCAGAAATTAGCATTAGATTGATTTCATCACTATACTATATTATGTTTTTTATGTTATTATATCCAGGTAGTGTAAGATGAGGTGTTTGGGGTTGTTCGTCATATTGGTGTTTATGTTTACAATATGTTCAGGTATGTTTCCACCCAACTCAACCCAAAGACGAAACCTTTATACGACTAATGGACTTAAATTAATAAAAACCTCAAATGTACTACTAATCAAAAGCCTGTTAAAACATGGTGCTTAACAACATATACTGATACTTCATAAGTATTGTTACCAGTAATCCATGTGACCATAACTGTGACAAATTGATTTTTTGGCCAAACTACAGTATTACAATTTTATCATCTTAATATGATCATTACATATTATGTTTTCTTGTTTTCATATGTTCAGGCCAAAAGAAGATGTTTTGTTATTACAATTCGGAAGCTCAATATAGAAATGGTATAGGAACTTTCGTTCCCGAGGACATCGACGCTAGTCTCTGTACTCATATAGTCTATGCTTTTGCCAATGTTTCTGGGTTGGAGTTAACGAACACGAACTGGAATGACCAAATTCCTGGAGGTAGGTAGTACCTGTTATCCAACCGAATGGTCATAGATTTTACTTGTTATCAATCACAGGTAGTACCTGTTATCTATCAGACTGGTTATAGGTAGTACCTGTTATCAATCAGACTGGTAATAGGTAGTACATGTTATCTGTCAGACTGGTTATAGGTAATACCTGTTATCTATCAGACTGGTTATAGGTAGTACATGTTATCAATCCAACCAGTAATAGGTAGTACTTGTTATCAATCAGTCTGGTAATAGGTAGTACCTGTTATCAATCAGACTGGTTATAGGTAATACCTGTTATTTATCAGACTGGTAATAGGTAGTACCTGTTATCAATCAGACTGGTAATAGGTAGTACATGTTATCTCTCAGACTGGTTATAGGTAATACCTGTTATCTATCAGACTGGTTATAGGTAGTACATGTTATCAATCCAACCAGTAATAGGTAGTACTGTTATCAATCAGACTGGTAATAGGTAGTACCTGTTATCAATCAGACTGGTTATAGTTAATACCTGTTATCTATCAGACTGGTAATAGGTAGTACTTGTTATCTATCAGACTGGTTATAGTTAGTACCTGTTATCTATCAGACTGGTTATAGGTAGTACCTGTTATCTATCAGACTGGTTATAGATAGTACCTGTTATCAATCAGACTGGTTATAGGTTAATCCTGTTTAAACAAACAGACTGGTAATAGGTAGTACCTTTTTATCTATCAGACTTTGGGAATAGGTAGTACTTGTTATCTATCAGACTGGTTACAGTTAGTACCTGTTATCAATCTGACTGGTAATAGGTAGTACTGTTATCAATCAGACTGGTTAAAGGTAGTACCTGTTATCTATCAGAATGATTATAAGTAATACCTGCTATCTATCAGACTGGTTATATTTAATACCTGTTATCTATCAGACTGGTTATAGTAAGTACCTGTTATCTATCAGAATGATTATAAGTAATACCTGCTATCTATCAGACTGGTTATAGTTAGTACCTGTTATCTATCAGACTGGTTATAGGTAGTACCTGTTATCTATCAGACTGTTTATAGTTAGTACCTGTTATCTATCAGACTGGTAATAAGTAATACCTGCTATCTATCCGACTGGTTAGATTAAATACCTGTTATCTATCAGACTGGTGATAGTCAGAACCTGTTATCTATCAGACTGGTAATAGGTAGTACCTGTTATCTATCAGACTGGTAATAGGTAGTACCTGTTATCAATCAGACTGGTAATAGGTAGTACCTGTTATCTATCAGACTGGTAATAGGTAGTACCTGTTATCTATCAGACTGGTTATAGGTAGTACCTGTTATCAATCAGACTGGTTATAGGTAGTACCTGTTATCAATCAGACTGGTTATAGTTAGTACAATGTTAACCTTCTGAATCATAACCATATGAAAATTACATTTTATAGAGTTATTACACGTAAATACAACAGAATATTCTGATATTTATTTTGTCCTTTATAATGTAAAATATTTGCCCTGTTTTTGTATATGATTTGTGTTGCAATTTACCAAATCAATTCTATTTTCAAATATCCCCTCGTTCGATTATATTGTTTTTAAAAATATAAGAAACAGGCTTGGCTTCCAACAAAAGACGTTGGCTTCCAAGGGTTAAAATTTTTGTTCGTAGCTATGGATATCTAAATTCTCACATATTTCAGGGCTGTATGAAAGAACCATAGCTTTGAAACGAATCAACCCCGATTTAAAGATTCTACTGGCAGTCGGTGGATGGGAAATTGGTTCAGAACCATTTAAAGAATTGGCATCATCTTGGCAGACCCGGAATCAGTTCTCTAAGAATGTAGTAAAATATCTCCGTAGATATGGATTCGATGGTCTTGACATGGATTGGGAATTTCCAGCTTCTCGTGGGAGCCCCCCAGAGGATAAAAGGAAATTTACAGACCTAATGAGGGTAAATATCTGGGATCGAGGATAATGCAGGCGGTGGTAAACGACTAGTTAACGTCCTTGACAGCTCATTCTGTTATCATAAACTAGGTAGTTTTTGGTAAGTGACTAGTTAACGTCCTTGACAGCTCATTCTGTTATCATAGACTAGGTAGTTGTTGGTAAATGACTAGTTAACGTCCTTAACGGCTCATTCTGTTATCATAGACTAGGTAGTTGTTGATAAATGACTAGTTAACGTCCTTAACGGCTCATTCTGTTATCATAGACTAGGTAGTTGTTGATAAATGACTAGTTAACGTCCTTAACGGCTCATTCTGTTATCATAGACTAGGTAGTTGTTGATAAATGACTAGTTAACGTCCTTAACGGCTCATTCTGTTATCATAAACTAGGTAGTTGTTGATAAATGACTAGTTAACGTCCTTAACGGCTCATTCTGTTATCATAAACTAGGTAGTTTTTGATAAATGACTAGTTAACGTCCTTAACGGCTCATTCTGTTATCATAGACTAGGTAGTTGTTGATAAATGACTAGTTAACGTCCTTAACGGCTCATTCTGTTATCATAAACTAGGTAGTTTTTGATAAATGACTAGTTAACGTCCTTAACGGCTCATTCTGTTATCATAGACTAGGTAGTTTTTGATAAATGACTAGTTAACGTCCTTAACGGCTCATTCTGTTATCATAGACTAGGTAGTTGTTGATAAATGACTAGTTAACGTCCTTGACAGCTCATTCTGTTATCATAGACTAGGTAGTTGTTGATAAATGACTAGTTAACGTCCTAGACAGCTCATTCTGACATCATAGACTAGGTAGTTTTTGGTAAATGACTAGTTAACGTCCTAGACAGCTTATTCTGATACACTAGGTAGTTGTTGATAAATGACTAGTTAACGTCCTAGACAGCTCATTCTGACATCATAGACTAGGTAGTTGTTGGTAAACGACTAGTTAACGTCCTTGACAGCTCATTCTGTTATCATAAACTAGGTAGTTGTTGATAAATGACTAGTTAACGTCCAAGACAGCTCATTCGGTTATCATAGACTAGGTAGTTTTTGGTAAATGACTAGTTAACGTCGTAGACAGCTCATTCTGTTATCATAGACTAGGTAGTTTTTGGTAAGTGACTAGTTAACGTCCTTGACAGCTCATTCTGTTATCATAGACTAGGTAGTTTTTGATAAATGACTAGTTAACGTCCTTTGAGAGCTCATTCTGATATCATAAACTAGGTAGTTTTTGGTAAATGACTAGTTAACGTCCTTGACAGCTCATTCTGTTATCATAGACTAGGTAGTTTTTGGTAAATGACTAGTTAACGTCCTTGACAGCTCATTCTGTTATCATAGACTAGGTAGTTTTTGGTAAATGACTAGTTAACGTCCTTAACGGCTCATTCTGTTATCATAGACTAGGTAGTTGTTGGTAAATGACTAGTTAACGTCCTTAACGGCTCATTCTGTTATCATAGACTAGGTAGTTTTTGGGTAAATGACTAGTTAACGTCCTTGACAGCTCATTCTTTATCATAGACTAGGTAGTTTTTGGGTAATGACTAGTTAACGCCCTTTGACAGCTCATTCTGACATCATAAACTAGGTAGTTTTTGGTAATGACTAGTTAACGCCCTTTGACAGCTATTCTGTTAAAAAACTAGGTAGTTTTTGATAAATGACTAGTTAACGCCCTTTAACGGCTCATTCTGATCATAGACTAGGAAGTTGTTGGTAAGTGACAGTTAACGTCCTTGACAGCTCATTCTGATCATAACTAGGTAGTTTTGGTAAATGACTAGTTAACGCCCTTTAACGGC
>JAUJPP010000005.1:728512-777638 GCA_030562195.1 Nipponacmea schrenckii | reverse complement strand
AGACTGGTAATAGGTAGTACCTGTTATCTATCAGACTGGTTATAGTTAGTACCTGTTATCTATCAGACTGGTTATAGGTAGAACCTGTTATCAATCAGACTGGTTATAGTTAGTACCTGTTATCAATCAGACTGGTTATTGGTAGTACCTGTTATCTATCAGGCTGGTTATAGTTAGTACCTGTTATCAATCAGACTGGTTATAGTTAATACCTGTTATCAATCAGACTGGTAATAGGTAGTACCTGTTATCTATCAGACTGGTTATAGTTAATACCTGTTATCAATCAGACTGGTAATAGTTAGTACCCGTTATCTATCAGGCTGGTTATTGGTAGTACCTGTTATCTATCAGACTGGTTATAGTTAATACCTGTTATCAATCAGACTGGTAATAGTTAATACCTGTTATCAATCAGACTGGTAATAGGTAGTACCTGTTATCTATCAGACTGGTTATAGTTAATACCTGTTATCAATCAGACTGGTAATAGTTAGTACCTGTTATCTATCAGGCTGGTTATTGGTAGTACCTGTTATTTATCAGACTGGTTATAGGTAGTACCTGTTATCTATCAGACTGGTTATAGTTAGTACCTGTTATCAATCAGACTGGTAATAGGTAGTACCTGTTATTTATCAGACTGGTTATAGGTAGTACCTGTTATCTATCAGACTGGTTATAGTTAATAACTGTTATCTATCAGACTGGTTATAGTTAATACCTGTTATCTATCAGACTGGTTATAGGTAGTACCTGTTATCTATGAGACTGGTTATAGTTAGTACCTGTTATCTATCAGACTGGTTATAGTTAATACCTGTTATCTATCAGACTGGTTATTGGTAGTACCTGTTATCTATCAGGCTGGTTATAGTTAGTACCTGTTATCAATCAGACTGGTAATAGGTAGTACCTGTTATCAATCAGACTGGTTATAGGTAGTACCTGTTATTTATCAGACTGGTTATAGGTAGTACCTGTTATCTATCAGACTGGTTATAGTTAGTACAATGTTAACCTTCTGAATCATAACCATATGAAAATTACATTTTATAGAGTTATTACACGTAAATACAACAGAATATTCTGATATTTATTTTGTCCTTTATAATGTAAAATATTTGCCCTGTTTTTGTATATGATTTGTGTTGCAATTTACCCTCGTTCGATTATATTGTTTTTAAAAATATAAGAAACAGGCTTGGCTTCCAACAAAAGACGTTGGCTTCCAAGGGTTAAAATTTTTGTTCGTAGCTATGGATATCTAAATTCTCACATATTTCAGGGCTGTATGAAAGAACCATAGCTTTGAAACGAATCAACCCCGATTTAAAGATTCTACTGGCAGTCGGTGGATGGGAAATTGGTTCAGAACCATTTAATGAATTGGCATCATCTTGGCAGACCCGGAATCAGTTCTCTAAGAATGTAGTAAAATATCTCCGTAGATATGGATTCGATGGTCTTGACATGGATTGGGAATTTCCAGCTTCCTAACTAGGTAGTTTTTGATAAATGACAAGTTAACGTCCTTGACAGCTCCTTCTGTTATCATAGACTAGGTAGTTGTTGATAAATGACTAGTTAACGTCCTTTGAGAGCTCTTTCTGTTATCATAGACTAGGTAGTTGTTGGTAAATGACTAGTTAACGTCCTAGACAGCTCATTCTGTTATCATAAACTAGGTAGTTGTTGATAAATGACTAGTTAACGTCCTAGACAGCTCATTCTGTTATCATAGACTAGGTAGTTTTTGGTAAATGAATAGTTAACGTCTTAGACAGCTCATTCTGTTATCATAGACTAGGTAGTTTTTGGTAAGTGACTAGTTAACGTCCTTGACAGCTCATTCTGTTATCATAAACTAGGTAGTTTTTGATAAATGACAAGTTAACGTCCTTGACAGCTCCTTCTGTTATCATAGACTAGGTAGTTGTTGATAAATGACTAGTTAACGTCCTTTGAGAGCTCTTTCTGTTATCATAGACTAGGTAGTTTTTGGTAAATGACTAGTTAACGTCCTTGACAGCTCATTCTGTTATCATAGACTAGGTAGTTTTTGGTAAGTGACTAGTTAACGTCCTTGACAGCTTATTCTGTTATCATAGACTAGGTAGTTGTTGGTAAATGACTAGTTAACGTCCTAGACAGCTCATTCTGTTATCATAGACTTGGTAGTTGTTGGTAAGTGACTAGTTAACGTCCTTGACAGCTTATTCTGTTATCATAAACTAGGTAGTTTTTAATAAATGACTACTTAACGTCCTAGACAGCTCATTCTGTTATCATAGACTAGGTAGTTGTTGATAAATGACTAGTTAACGTCCTTAACAGATCATTCTGTTATCATAGACTAGGTAGTTGTTGGTAAATGACTAGTTAACGTCCTAGACAGCTCATTCTGTTATCATAGACTAGGTAGTTGTTGATAAATGACTAGTTAACGTCCTTAACAGATCATTCTGTTATCATAGACTAGGTAGTTGTTGGTAAATGACTAGTTAACGTCCTAGACAGCTCATTCTGACATCATAGACTAGGTAGTTGTTGATAAATGACTAGTTAACGTCCTTAACAGCTCATTCTGTTATCATAGACTAGGTAGTTGTTGATAAATGACTAGTTAACGTCATAGACAGCTCTTTCTGTTATCATAGACTAGGTAGTTGTTGGTAAATGACTAGTTAACGTCCTTTGAGAGCTCTTTCTGACATCATAGACTAGGTAGTTGTTGATAAATGACTAGTTAACGTCCTTAACAGCTCATTCTGTTATCATAGACTAGGTAGTTGTTAATAAATGACTAGTTAACGTCCTAGACAGCTCATTCTGTTATCATAGACTAGGTAGTTGTTGGTAAATGACTAGTTAACGTCCTTTGAGAGCTCTTTCTGTTATCATAGACTAGGTAGTTGTTGGTAAATGACTAGTTAACGTCCTAGACAGCTCATTCTGTTATCATAGACTAGGTAGTTGTTGGTAAATGACTAGTTAACGTCCTTAACGGCTCATTCTGACATCATAGACTAGGAAGTTTTTGATAAATGACTAGTTAACGTCCTTAACGGCTCATTCTGTTATCATAGACTAGGTAGTTTTTGATAAATGACTAGTTAACGTCCTAGACAGCTCATTCTGTTATCATAGACTAGGTAGTTGTTGGTAAATGACTAGTTAACGTCCTTAACGGCTCATTCTGACATCATAGACTAGGTAGTTTTTGGTAAGTGTACATTAGATTAGATATTGTAGTTGTAGCTGGTAACTGTAGTTGTAATATAAATCTATAATAAGTATAGCTGGTATATGTTGAATCTATAATAAGTATAGTTGGTATATGTTGAATCTACAATAAGTATAGTTGGTATATGTTGAATCTATAATAAGTATAGCTGGTATATGTTGAATCTATAATAAGTATAGCTGGTATATGTTGAATCTATAATAAGTATAGCTGGTATAAGTTGAATCTATAATAAGTATAGTGGTATATGTTGAATCTATAATAAGTATAGCTGGTATATGTTGAATCTATAATAAGTATAGCTGGTATATGTTGAATCTATAATAAGTATAGCTGGTATATGTTGAATCTATAATAAGTATAGTGGTATAATTGAATCTATAATAAGTATAGTGGTATATGTTGAATCTATAATAAGTATATTGGTATATGTTGAATCTATAATAAGTATATTGGTATATGTTGAATCTATAATAAGTATAGTTGGTATATTTGAATCTATAATAAGTATAGCTGGTATATGTTGAATCTATAATAAGTATAGCTGGTATATGTTGAATCTATAATAAGTATAGCTGGTATATGTTGAATCTATAATAAGTATAGCTGGTATATGTTGAATCTATAATAAGTATAGCTGGTATATGTTGAATCTATAATAAGTATAGCTGGTATATGTTGAATCTATAATAAGTATAGCTGGTATATGTTGAATCTATAATAAGTATAGCTGGTATATGTTGAATCTATAATAAGTATAGCTGGTATATGTTGAATCTATAATAAGTATAGCTGGTATATGTTGAATCTATAATAAGTATAGCTGGTATATGTTGAATCTATAATAAGTATAGCTGGTATATGTTGAATCTATAATAAGTATAGCTGGTATATGTTGAATCTATAATAAGTATAGCTGGTATATGTTGAATCTATAATAAGTATAGTGGTATATGTTGAATCTATAATAAGTATAGCTGGTATATGTTGAATCTATAATAAGTATAGCTGGTATATGTTGAATCTATAATAAGTATAGCTGGTATATGTTGAATCTATAATAAGTATAGCTGGTATATGTTGAATCTATAATAAGTATAGCTGGTATATGTTGAATCTATAATAAGTATAGTTGGTATATGTTGAATCTATAATAAGTATATCTGGTATATGTTGAATCTATAATAAGTATAGTTGGTATATGTTGAATCTATAATAAGTATAGCTGGTATATGTTGAATCTATAATAAGTATAGCTGGTATATGTTGAATCTATAATAAGTATAGTTGGTATATGTTGAATCTATAATAAGTATAGCTGGTATATGTTGAATCTATAATAAGTATAGCTGGTATATGTTGAATCTATAATAAGTATAGCTGGTATATGTTGAATCTATAATAAGTATAGCTGGTATATGTTGAATCTATAATAAGTGTAGCTGGTATATGTTGAATCTATAATAAGTATAGCTGGTATATGTTGAATCTATAATAAGTATAGCTGGTATATGTTGAATCTATAATAAGTATAGTTGGTATATGTTGAATCTATAATAAGTATAGTTGGTATATGTTGAATCTATAATAAGTATATCTGGTATATGTTGAATCTATAATAAGTATAGCTGGTATATGTTGAATCTATAATAAGTATAGCTGGTATATGTTGAATCTATAATAAGTATATCTGGTATATGTTGAATCTATAATAAGTATAGTTGGTATATGTTGAATCTATAATAAGTATATCTGGTATATGTTGAATCTATAATAAGTATAGTTGGTATATGTTGAATCTATAATAAGTATATCTGGTATATGTTGAATCTATAATAAGTGTATCTGGTATATGTTGAATCTATAATAAGTGTATCTGGTATATGTTGAATCTATAATAAGTATAGCTGGTATATGTTGAATCTATAATAAGTATAGCTGGTATATGTTGAATCTATAATAAGTGTATCTGGTATATGTTGAATCTATAATAAGTGTAGTTGGTATATGTTGAATCTATAATAAGTATATCTGGTATATGTTGAATCTATAATAAGTATAGCTGGTATATGTTGAATCTATAATAAGTATAGCTGGTATATGTTGAATCTATAATAAGTATATCTGGTATATGTTGAATCTATAATAAGTGTAGCTGGTATATGTTGAATCTATAATAAGTATAGCTGGTATATGTTGAATCTATAATAAGTATAGCTGGTATATGTTGAATCTATAATAAGTATATCTGGTATATGTTGAATCTATAATAAGTATAGCTGGTATATGTTGAATCTATAATAAGTATAGCTGGTATATGTTGAATCTATAATAAGTATAGATGGTATATGTTGAATCTATAATAAGTATAGTTGGTATATGTTGAATCTATAATAAGTATAGTTGGTATATGTTGAATCTATAATAAGTATAGCTGGTATATGTTGAATCTATAATAAGTATAGTTGGTATATGTTGAATCTATAATAAGTATATCTGGTATATGTTGAATCTATAATAAGTATATCTGGTATATGTTGAATCTATAATAAGTATAGCTGGTATATGTTGAATCTATAATAAGTGTAGCTGGTATATGTTGAATCTATAATAAGTATAGCTGGTATATGTTGAATCTATAATAAGTATAGCTGGTATATGTTGAATCTATAATAAGTATAGCTGGTATATGTTGAATCTATAATAAGTATATCTGGTATATGTTGAATCTATGATAAGTGTAGCTGGTATATGTTGAATCTATAATAAGTATAGTTGGTATATGTTGAATCTATAATAAGTATAGCTGGTATATGTTGAATCTATAATAAGTATAGCTGGTATATGTTGAATCTATAATAAGTATAGCTGGTATATGTTGAATCTATAATAAGTATAGCTGGTATATGTTGAATCTATAATAAGTATAGCTGGTATATGTTGAATCTATAATAAGTATAGCTGGTATATGTTGAATCTATAATAAGTGTATCTGGTATATGTTGAATCTATAATAAGTATAGCTGGTATATGTTGAATCTATAATAAGTATAGCTGGTATATGTTGAATCTATAATAAGTATAGCTGGTATATGTTGAATCTATAATAAGTATAGCTGGTATATGTTGAATCTATAATAAGTATATCTGGTATATGTTGAATCTATAATAAGTATAGCTGGTATATGTTGAATCTATAATAAGTATATCTGGTATATGTTGAATCTATAATAAGTATAGCTGGTATATGTTGAATCTATAATAAGTATAGTTGGTATATGTTGAATCTATAATAAGTATAGTTGGTATATGTTGAATCTATAATAAGTATAGTTGGTATATGTTGAATCTATAATAAGTATAGTTGGTATATGTTGAATCTATAATAAGTATAGTTGGTATAAGTTGAATCTATAATAAGTATATCTGGTATATGTTGAATCTATAATAAGTATAGCTGGTATATGTTGAATCTATAATAAGTATAGCTGGTATATGTTGAATCTATAATAAGTATAGCTGGTATATGTTGAATCTATAATAAGTATAGCTGGTATATGTTGAATCTATAATAAGTATAGCTGGTATATGTTGAATCTATAATAAGTATAGCTGGTATATGTTGAATCTATAATAAGTATAGCTGGTATATGTTGAATCTATAATAAGTATATCTGGTATATGTTGAATCTATAATAAGTGTAGTTGGTATATGTTGAATCTATAATAAGTATAGTTGGTATATGTTGAATCTATAATAAGTATAGCTGGTATATGTTGAATCTATAATAAGTATAGTTGGTATATGTTGAATCTATAATAAGTATAGCTGGTATATGTTGAATCTATAATAAGTGTAGCTGGTATATGTTGAATCTATAATAAGTGTAGCTGGTATATGTTGAATCTATAATAAGTGTAGCTGGTATATGTTGAATCTATAATAAGTATAGTTGGTATATGTTGAATCTATAATAAGTATAGCTGGTATATGTTGAATCTATAATAAGTATAGTTGGTATATGTTGAATCTATAATAAGTATAGCTGGTATATGTTGAATCTATAATAAGTGTAGCTGGTATATGTTGAATCTATAATAAGTATAGCTGGTATATGTTGAATCTATAATAAGTATAGCTGGTATATGTTGAATCTATAATAAGTATAGCTGGTATATGTTGAATCTATAATAAGTATAGCTGGTATATGTTGAATCTATAATAAGTAAAGCTGGTATAAGTTGAATCTATAATAAGTATAGTTGGTATATGTTGATTCTATAATAAGTGTAGCTGGTATATGTTGAATCTATAATAAGTATAGCTGGTATATGTTGAATCTATAATAAGTATAGCTGGTATATGTTGAATCTATAATAAGCGAAGCTGGTATATGTTTATTTTCAGCAACTCCAGTCAGAATTTACGGAGGAAGCCGCTGAAACAGGAAATGACAAGTTGTTGCTGACATTAGCTGCTGCGTCTGGTTCGTTTTATATCAACTTATCTTACGAGCCTAGACAACTCATACCGTAAGTTGTCATTTAAACCTTCAAATTTCTAGCCAAAAATTGATTTAAACAGTAATGATTAGACTTGCTAAAGACATTCCTTAAAAAGATAAGATACACATACAAACGTTATCATATAAAAACATAGTAGTAGTTTATCCACATATCGTGTGTTTTTAATGTTTTGCTTGAAACGTTACCTGTATATGTTTAGAAACGTAGTATATGATAAATCTAGAAGTAGTAGTTTATCTATATATCTTGTGTTTAGAAACGTAGTATATAATAAACCTAGAAGTAGTAGTATATCTATATATCTTGTGTTTTGAAACGTAGTATATAATAAACCTAGAAGTAGTAGTATATCTATATATCTTGTGTTTTGAAACATAGTATATAATAAACCTAGAAGTAGTAGTATATCTATATATCTTGTGTTTTGAAACGTAGTATATAATAAACCTAGAAATAGTAGTATATCTATATATCTTGTGTTTTAAAACGTAGTATATAATAAACCTAGAAGTAGTAGTATATCTATATATCTTGTGTTTAGAAACGTAGTATATAATAAACCTAGAAGTAGTAGTATATCTATATATCTTGTGTTTAGAAACGTAGTATATAATAAACCTAGAAGTAGTAGTATATCTATATATCTTGTGTTTTGAAACGTAGTATATAATAAACCTAGAAGTAGTAGTATATCTATATATATTGTATTTAGAAACGTAGTATATAATAAACCTAGAAGTAGTAGTATATCTATATATCTTGTGTTTTAAAACGTAGTATATAATAAACCTAGAAGTAGTATATCTATATATCTTGTGTTTAGAAACGTAGTATATAATAAACCTAGAAGTAGTAGTATATCTGTATATCTTGTGTTTAGAAACGTAGTATATAATAAACCTAGAAGTAGTAGTATATCTATATATCTTGTATTTTGAAACGTAGTATAAACCTAGAAGTAGTATATCTATATATCTTGTGTTTTAAAACGTAGTATACATTAAACCTAGAAGTAGTAGTATATCTATACATCTTGTGTTTTGAAACGTAGTATATATTAAACCTAGAAGTAGTAGTATATCTATATATCTTGTATTTTGAAACGTAGTATATAATAAACCTAGAAGTAGTATATCTATATATCTTGTGTTTTAAAACGTAGTATATAATAAACCTAGAAGTAGTATATCTATATATCTTGTGTTTAGAAACGTAGTATATAATAAACCTAGAAGTATATCTATATATTTTGTGTTTAGAAACGTAGTATATAATAAACCTAGAAGTAGTATATCTATATATCTTGTGTTTTAAAACGTGGTATATAATAAACCTAGAAGTAGTATATCTATATATCTTGTGTTTTAAAACGTAGTATATATTAAACCTAGAAGTAGTATATCTATATATCTTGTGTTTTGAAACGTAGTATATAATAACCTAGAAGTAGTATATCTATATATCTTGTGTTTTAAAACGTAGTATATATTAAACCTAGAAGTAGTATATCTATATATCTTGTGTTTTAAAACGTAGTATATATTAAACCTAGAAGTAGTATATCTATATATCTTGTGTTTTGAAACGTAGTATATAATAACCTAGAAGTAGTAGTATATCTGTATATCTTGTGTTTTGAAACGTAGTATATAATAACCTAGAAGTAGTATATCTATATATCTTGTGTTTTAAAACGTAGTATATATTAAACCTAGAAGTAGTATATCTATATATCTTGTGTTTTGAAACGTAGTATATAATAACCTAGAAGTAGTATATCTATATATCTTGTGTTTTAAAACGTGGTATATAATAAAGCTAGAAGTAGTATATCTATATATCTTGTGTTTTAAAACGTAGTATATAATAAACCTAGAAGTAGTATATCTATATATCTTGTGTTTTGAAACGTAGTATATAATAACCTAGAAGTAGTAGTATATCTGTATATCTTGTATATAAATGTTTATTCTCCTGTTTCTATATGTCTTACATTCTTGTTTTCGAGACAAACGGATATACTCTCACCACGCCCTTATTTACAGGGGGTCAATTCTTTCCACGAAAAAATGGATTGCTCCCTAAAGTCTGACCACGGGCTTGATTCTTACAGGACACTGGATTATATGTTGTTGATGTCTTACAATTACCATGGAAACTGGGAAAACACTACCGGTCACCACACTGGACTTCGGCCAAACAACATAGACCAATCTAGGAAGGAGCGAGAATTAAACATTGTAAGTATCAAACTCAAGGAGACGCAAAGGTAATTATTTTGTGTAGTTTCTGTTTTTCCTGGGTTTCACCATTGTTTCTATTTGCAGATTGAAAGATACTATTTTTTAACATATTAATTAAAGGGATAATAGGCCTTAGAATGAACATAAAATTTTAGTCCTCAAGAATGGTCAATATGAGTATATATTCATCAGTGAATTTACCTGGTGTCATAAAGTAACAGAATCCCTGTAAAATCTGGAAAAGTCTTAAAACAAAGTCCTTTCTGAAAAACGCTTAATCAATTTATTCAGCGTTTTTCAATAAACAAATGCATCTTTTTGAATCTTTTATGTTATTTATAGCAGCAGGTTTATTTACTGATGAATAGAGCTCTTACTGAACAAATTTAAATTTTCAAAGTATATGTTCATTCTAAGACCTATTATCTCCCTTTAACGTCTTTTCACTTTAATTCGGCTGTCCTATATACCGGAAAATACCGAAAAATACCGAAAAGAACCGAAAAGAACCGAAAAAACTACGAAAAATACCGAAAAAACTCCGAAAAGTACCGAAAAATACCGAAAATACACCGAAAAAACTTTTCTGATACTAATTGCCGAAAAAAACCGAAAAAACCTAAATACCGAAAAAATCCTATATACCGAAAAATCTGACACTAATTACCGAAAAAACCCTGAAATCCCCCAATCGGCAAACCTCGGGTGACTCTACTTCTCCCCATCTATTCCTCGGCTGTAACACTGTAGAAATGAACGGTGAGCGTTCCACAGACGCAGCAAGGAAGCACAAAGGGTAAAGCTGCTGAACTTTCAATACGACTGATGTATATAAACTAGTGATTTCTATCGTTGCTGAAGTCTAATTAAAATATAGACCCAACATTCTCTTTTGTGTGTTATAAGTTTCGTACCGAATGTTTTATTAGCTATCTAGTGGTTACTTACAAAGCTGACAGCTAATAAAACATTCGAAACGAAACTAATAAAACACGAACGAAAGTTGGGTCTATATTTGATTTCGGGGAAGGGAGGGGTTGTAGATAACTGTAATAATATGTACTAATCTTTCAATATACCTTTTATTTTTTAATAATTTTAATGTTTTCAATTATAAGTAAACGAAAAAAACAATATAAACATTCAAAATACACAAACTCTTTTCATTTCACTTAAATGACCACAATAAAAAAAAAAATATGGTGATGATTTTAAAGATCACATCGGCTCAATTTTTTAGTGAAACTTGAAAATAAAGTCTTTGGACAATATCAGTTTTTCGAAACTAAACGATTTTATTTTCTGAAGTAACCTAATTTTTTTGGTTTGGTTTATCCTATTAAAGTAATGTGTGTACAAATTTGCGTCAAATCTCCACTTCTTCCAATCGTCAGAAACATTTAGGGGCCCGCGATCCCACCTACCCCCGGGGCCCATTCTGTCTCTTTAAAACTTTTCCGACGTTTGAGCGCCTAATATTATTAGTTTTTAAAGGGGGAGGAACGACCACAGAGAATAACTCGAGAGAAAACACGGGCCTTGGCATCGGAATTTTTTTTTGTCCAGAGCGGGGCAAGGCACCAAATCGCATTGCAGCTAATAGTCCAACGCCGTTCCACTGAGCCACCGCACACCAATAAAATGGAGATTGGCAACTCAGTGTCCTGATGAATATCTACCAACAAACAGTTGAGGGAAATATTTTTTCTAGAAGTCAAATTCCTGTGGTCAGATTGTTCGGTATTTAGCGATTTTTTCGGTAATTAGTGTCAGTTTTTTCGGTATATAGGATTTTTTCGGTATTTAGGTTTTTTCGGTTTTTTTCGGTAATTAGCACCAGAAAAGTTTTTTCGTTTTTTTTTGGTATTTTTTCGGTGTATTTTCGGTATTTTTCGGTACTTTTCGGACTTTTTTCGGAGTTTTTTTGGATTTTTTCGGTTCTTTTCGGTATTTTTCGGTATATAGGACTGCCCCTTTAATTTGATATAATGAGATTGGTTGGTTTATTGTAGAATTGGTCCGTGGACTATTGGTTAAATCAAGGAATACCAAAAGAGAAATTGATTATGGGTTTGAGTTCCTACGGAATGAGTTATACACTTAATTTTACCAACCAAAATCAAGTTGGTGCCCCAGCTAAATCTGGGGGTCGACCCGGAACTTATACGGACGAGGCTGGCATCCTTTCATATTTCGAGGCGAGTTGATTTATTTTAATGAAAGCTTATAAAAATTGCGTTGACAAAATTTAATTTGTTCTTATTCGTATTTCATTCAACTTGATGAATCCTTTCTCAACTACACTGTTATATCCAATTTGAGATTTTTTATTTCTTTTCCATATTTCTTGTTCTTCAAACCTGTTAAAATCGGTATTTGAATTTTAGAATTTGATGAGTATTATGGAAATTATGTATTGTGCATTCACAGTATAAATGTGTTGAGTTTGTATCTGTTTGTCGTAATGTTCCCTGCACCAGTTATCTTCTAGTGCCAGTTCTTTATTTGTCTTTTTTTTGTCTTTTTTAAAAGTGAAATAGGTACTTGATTTAATCTTCAACATGTTATATTAATTGGGTGTTTAGGTGAGAAAATTATTCTCACAACAAGCACGGGCCTAGGTCATAGAGCTAGAACTATAGATTTCGAAGTGCTGTTAGTTCAGTTAGTAAATAGAAATAAAAAAGATGATAATTTGATGGTACCGACTTATAGTGATCATTGGATCCAATCTGCTATGAACCAAACGATAACTCAAGTTTTATACATTTTATATACCAATATAACTTGGTGTACACATGGGGGCATTTTTCTTGTAATCGTGTGTAACAATCCTTAACAATAAGAGCGACATTTGTTGCTGTGTGGTTGTATGTGACTACAAATGGGATGATTTGGTTATCATGCTGAATATTCAACCCATTAGGATATACTGTGCCGAGTTGGTCCATCCAATAACTCTCACGCTGTAATCTTCGGTGCTTAGGCTTGATGTTCGGAAAAGTTGGTACAGATTCAATAGGCATAATCAATAGGTTATCAATGGAGTGGTTGGGAAGATTAAAGTGGTTCGCAATAGGTCTATCTTTGCCATGCACGATGTCACGACGATGTCCATTTAAACGGGTCCGCAACGCATTTTTAGTTCCGCCAACATATTGGATATCGCATTTTTTTACAAGAAATTAGGTCAAATTATGGTCTCCGCATGAAAATAAGTCGTTCACTAGGAAAGTTTTGCCCAAGTCCAAAATTTTTTATAGAAAACGTTAAAAATGTTTTTAAAAAACCAAAACCAAAACCCCTTGGGATTGAACCAAGCCTTTAAAAGGGGGTTTTGGGATTTTGGGGGGAACCCAAACCCCTTTTCCGAGGGGGTTTTTTAAGGGAAAAGTTTTTTTAACCACTTTTTGGATTTAAAAAAACCCCTTAAAACCAATGTTCTATTTTAATAACGGCCCTAAAGTTCTAATTTGAACCAACCTCTTTTAAAAAACCGGCTTTTTTTGGGGATAGCCAACGCTCTAAAACCGCTGTTTTTCTTTTTGGGGGAACCAAAGTCAAAAGGAATGGGATAAACCCAAAGTTCTTAAAAAAGGTTTTGAAAAAGGGGTTAAAATTTGGGTGGCAATTTTTTTCAAGGGTTAAATTTTAAAAGGGTAAAAGGGAAAAGGGTTAAAAAAAGGTTTTTCCAAAAACAAGTTCCAAATCCCTTTTTTTAAAATTTTGGAGAAATTCATTTTTAAAATTTTGGCCCCTTTTTTTAAAAAAAATTAATTTTTAAAAAACAATTTTTTTCAACCAAAATTTTTTCATCAAAAAAACAAAACCAAAAATTTCCAAAAAAACGCAGGTTTTCTTTTTTGGAAAAATTTAATTAAAACTAATAAAATGTAAAATAAAAATTATTTTTTTTTTTTCAAGATTTTTGTTTAAATTTGAAATAAAAAGGGCTGGAAATCTAAAAAATTTTAAAATTAACCCCAGAACCCAAGCTCTCCCTTGCTTTTCTGGGGTTTTAAACCAAGTTTTTGGGTTAAAAAAAGGGTTGGATGAAACCCAAAGGGGAAAAAAACCCTTTTTGAAAAATTAAGGTGGTTGAACCAACCCAAACCTTTTCCCCCCTTAAACCACCGGGGTAGGCCAAGAAAATTTATCCAAAACCCCCCCCTTCATTGAAATAACCCCCAATTTTTTGAAAAATTCCCTTGGATCCAACCTCTCCCCTTGAAACCCCAAAAAAATAGAAAACCCCCCGTCAAATTTCCCTTCCTTTGGGAATTTTCCAAAAAGGGGGAATGGATCAAATCCCTTTTATAAAAAGAAGGAAATTATTCCCTTTTCCCTTTCCTTAACTAAACCCAAAAAAAAGACTTGATCCAAAAAACCCTTTTCAAAAAATTTTTTAAAAAAAACCCAATTTAAAGAAGAAACTGGAAACAAAAAACCCCTTCCTTGCCTTACCAAAAAAGAAAAACTTGAAAAAAAATCCCCCTTTTCCCTTTACCACCAAAAGAAAACTTATCCCCCCCCTTCCTTGACTACCAATAGAAGTCTGATCAATCCCTTCCTTGACTACCAATAGAAGACTGATCAATCCCTTCCTTGACTACCAATAGAAGACTGATCCAAACCCTTTCCCTTTACTACCAAAAAGAAGACTGATCAATCCCTTCCTTGACTACCAATAGAAGACTGATCAATTTCCCCTTTCCCTTTACTACCAAAGAAAACTGATCAATCCCTTCCTTGACTACCAATAGAAGACTGATCAATCCCTTCCTTGACTACCAATAGAAGACTGATCAATCCCTTCCTTGACTACCAATAGAAGACTGATCATTCCCTTCCTTGACTACCAATAGAAGACTGATCAATCCCTTCCTTGACTACCAATAGAAGACTGATCAATTTCCCCTTTCCCTTTACTACCAATAGAAGACTGATCAATCCCTTCCTTGACTACCAATAGAAGACTGATCATTCCCTTCCTTGACTACCAATAGAAAACTGATCAATCCCTTCCTTGACTACCAATAGAAGCTGATCCAAACCCTTTCCCTTTACTACCAAAAAGAAGACTGATCAATCCCTTCCTTGACTACCAATAGAAGACTGATCAATTCCCCTTTCCCTTTACTACCAATAGAAGACTGATCAATCCCTTCCTTGACTACCAATAGAAGACTGATAAAAAATTTTCCCTTTACTAACCAAAAGAAGAATGATCCATCCTTCCCCCCTTGACTACCAAAAAGAAGAATGATCCCCCTTTTCCCCTTTCCCTTTACTACCAAAAGAAGAATGATCCCCCTTTTCCCCTTTCCCTTTACTACCAATAGAAGACTGATCAATCCCTTCCTTGACTACCAATTTGAAGACTGATCAATCCCTTCCTTGACTACCAATAGAAGACTGATCAATCCCTTCCTTGACTACCAATAGAAGACTGATCAATTTCCCCTTTCCCTTTACTACCAATAGAAAACTGATCAATTCCCCCTTTCCCGACTACCAATTTGAAGACTGATCAATCCCTTCCTTGACTACCAATAGAAGACTGATCAATCCCTTCCTTGACTACCAATAGAAGAATGATCCCCCTTTTCCCCTTTCCCTTTACTACCAATAGAAGACTGATCAATCCCTTCCTTGACTACCAATAGAAGACTGATCAATCCCTTCCTTGACTACCAATAGAAGACTGATCAATCCCTTCCTTGACTACCAATAGAAGACTGATCATTCCCTTCCTTGACTACCAATAGAAAACTGATCAATCCCTTCCTTGACTACCAATAGAAGACTGATCAATCCTCCCCTTCCTAGACTACCAATAGAAGACTGATCAATCCCTTCCTTGACTACCAATAGAAGACTGATCAATCCCTTCCTTGACTACCGATAGAAGAATGATCCATCCTTCCCTTCCTTGACTACCAATAGAAGACTGATCAATCCCTTCCTTGACTACCAATAGAAAACTGATCAATCCCTTCCTTGACTACCAATAGAAGACTGATCATTCCCTTCCTTGACTACCAATAGAAGACTGATCAATCCCTTCCTTGACTACCAATAGAAAACTGATCAATCCCTTCCTTGACTACCAATAGAAGACTGATCATTCCCTTCCTTGACTACCATTAGTAGACTGATCATCCCTCCTCTTCCTAGACTACCAATAGAAGACTGATCATTCCCTTCCTTGACTACCATTAGTAGACTGATCTTTCCTCCCCTTCCTTGACTACCAATAGAAGACTGATCAATCCCTTCCTTGACTACCAATAGAAGACTGATCAATTCCTTCCTTGACTACCAATAGAAGACTGATCAATCCCTTCCTTGACTACCAATAGAAGACTGATCAATCCCGTCCTTGACTACCAATAGAAGACTGATCATTCCTCCCCTTCCTAGACTACCAATAGAAGACTGATCATTCCCTTCCTTGACTACCAATAGACGACTGATCAATCCCTTCCTTGACTACCAATAGAAGACTGAACATTCCCTTCCTTGACTACCATTAGTAGACTGATCATTCCTCCCCTTCCTAGACTACCAATAGAAAACTGATCAATCCCTTCCTTGACTACCAATAGAAGACTGATCATTCCCTTCCTTGACTACCATTAGTAGACTGATCATTCCTTCCCTTCCTAGACTACCAATAGAAGACTGATCATTCCCTTCCTTGACTACCAATAGAAGACTGATCAATCCTCCCCTTCCTAGACTACCAATAGAAGACTGATCAATCCCGTCCTTGACTACCAATAAAAGACTGATCAATCCCTTCCTTGACTACCGATAAAATATAATTAAATATCCTTTTGCTTGCCTTCATTTTTGAATTTTTCTCCAGGCTAACTATGCTAGGGATCGTGATTTGGGTGGTGCTATGCTATGGTCCGTAGAAACAGATGACTTCACTGGAAGTTGTGGTGAAGGTCGATACCCCTTGTTAAAAACTGTCAACAATATCATTAGAAACCAACAAACGGGTGAGTAGAATTCACGTTCAAGAAATTTGTTTTAAATTTTTGATTCTAAAATATGAAAGTCATCGATTACTTGTATTCCTCAAGGGCTTTGGTCCGTTATTATAGTTCAAAAAAGAGATGTGACGCCAATCTTTAATATTTGTGGATCAGTTTCCAACTTATTTCAAAATGGCGTACTGATGTGACTTCATATTTAGGCCAGATATTGTGTTATCTACCTCAAGTAGTCCAGTGAATACAATAATGACGTAACACGCGGACCCTCAGTTCTTGTTTTACGATCATTATTGTATTTATTGGACTGCTTTCGGCCATCAATGTACACCTTTATTGATATAATATCTGATTTGATTTAACATAGCCTATAGAAATCGAAATGTAGAAACAGAACCTAAAATAAGTTGAACGCTTGAAGTAGCATATATAATAATTAAGACAACATTGTTCACGAATTCAATATAGGTTTTCATATCTTCTTAAATACAAATCAACATACACATTTTATCAACATTTAACAAGGATCCGACCAAGCATGTACCTGTCACCAAGAGCGGAGACTACCCAAATCTCAATCAGCTAGAAAATGGTCCACTAATAAGAAAAGAACAGGGAAAGAAGGGAAAGCACACAAACACAAGAAAATCCAGATGAAGAAAACAGTAAATCGTTGGAAAAAACAGAATAAAAAGAAGGAACAGAAAAGAAAGCGTAAAGGATAACTTAGTACTTAGTACTTTAATAATAAAGTTGGATGTATGTTATCACGTTTTGTCAACAAGGTATTATCAAGCGGTTCACTGGGCTAGTCTACACACGCAAACTTTTGTTTGCAAACTCTCGCAAAGTTCGAGTTGGCAGAGTTTGTGAAGATAATTTTATCAAAGTTTGTCAGTGTAGAACAATTAACAAACTTCACCAAACTCCAGCCAGCTAGATTGCCAAAGATAGGCCCTGCACATTATTCACAATTTAGTTTGCCAAAGATAGGCCCTGCACATTATACACCAACTAGTTTGCTAAAGATAGGCCCTACACATTATTCACAATCTAGTTTGCTAAAGATAGGCCCTACACATTATTCACAATCTAGTTTGCCAAAGATAGGCCCTGCACATTATACACCAACTAGTTTGCTAAAGATAGGCCCTGCACATTATTCACAAACTAGTTTGCTAAAGATAGGCCCTACACATTATTCACAAACTAGTTTGCCAAAGATAGGCCCTGCACATTATACACCAACTAGTTTGCTAAAGATAGGCCCTGCACATTATTCACAAACTAGTTTGCTAAAGATAGGCCCTACACATTATTCACAATCTAGTTTGCTAAAGATAGGCCCTACACATTATTCACAATCTAGTTTGCCAAAGATAGGCCCTGCACATTATACACCAACTAGTTTGCTAAATATAGGCCCTGCACATTATTCACAAACTAGTTTGCTAAAGATAGGCCCTACACATTATTCACAAACTAGTTTGCCAAAGATAGGCCCTGCACATTATACACCAACTAGTTTGCTAAATATAGGCCCTGCACATTATTCACAAACTAGTTTGCTAAAGATAGGCCCTGCACATTATTCACAAACTAGTTTGCCAAAGATAGGCCCTGCACATTATACACCAACTAGTTTGCTAAATATAGGCCCTGCATATTATTCACAAACTAGTTTGCTAAAGATAGGCCCTACACATTATTCACAAACTAGTTTGCTAAAGATAGGCCCTGCACATTATTCACAAACTAGTTTGCTAAAGATAGGCCCTGCACATTATTCACAAACTAGTTTGCCAAAGATAGGCCCTACACATTATTCACCAACTAGTTTGCTAAATATAGGCCCTGCATATTATTCACAAACTAGTTTGCTAAAGATAGGCCCTGCACATTATTCACAAACTAGTTTGCCAAAGATAGGCCCTGCACATTATTCACAAACTAGTTTGCTAAATATAGGCCCTGCATATTATACACCAACTAGTTTGCTAAAGATAGGCCCTGCACATTATTCACAAACTAGTTTGCTAAAGATAGGCCCTGCACATTATTCACAAACTAATTTGCCAAAGATAGGCCCTGCACATTATTCACAAACTAGTTTGCCAAAGATAGGCCCTGCACATTATTCACAAACTAGTTTGCCAAAGATAGGCCCTGCACATTATTCACAATCTAGTTTGCTAAAGATAGGCCCTGCACATTATTCACAAACTAGTTTGCTAAAGATAGGCCCTGCACATTATTCACAATCTAGTTTGCTAAAGATAGGCCCTGCACATTATTCACAAACTAGTTTGCTAAAGATAGGCCCTGCACATTATTCAATAACTAGTTTGCTAAAGATAGGCCCTGCACATTATTCACAATCTAGTTTGCAAAAGATAGGCCCTGCACATTATTCAATAACTAGTTTGCTAAAGATAGGCCCTGCACATTATTCACAAACTAGTTTGCCAAAGATAGGCCCTGCACATTATTCACAAACTAGTTTGGTGAAGTTTGTGGCAACTCAGCCAATCAGATGAGTTTGTAGTCATGTGATCGTGCGAATGGACAAAATGGCAGCCTCCAGTAAAGTAAGCAGATAAGGACTGGAGTTTTCAAGAAACAGTTGATTTAATTCAAGAAAATGAAAAGTATCCATGTCTATACAATACCACCATCAATAAATACAAAGACATGGATAGGCCCTAAACTGGTCCCTTTTCATTATCCAGGGCCTCATCCATAAACGGTGCTTGTTTTCTTCTACGCCGGCGGCGTTGAATAATAATTGCAATTTTTGCTGCTGAGCCATCCACATATACACTGTTCCCGTGATTCTCCATTGTTTTTAACTAGTTTAAGTAAACTTTCAGAAACTTCACAAAACAAAAACACAAACCCTCAAAAACTTTATATATTTTTTTCAAAATTGTAAAATATTTATTTCAAACATACCTTCATTGGATGATTTATTGTCATTTATTGTGATAAAGCCGTTTGAATTTCTTTCCTATCTAATTTAGAACTATGCTATTGTTTCAAAAGGAGTACAACTTTTAGTAGTACGATACAAATTACACTTTTTATCCGGTCTAATTAATAGGATTTTTTCTTTCTACTTTTTTCACTAATCTTGTTAAAACAAATTATTTTATATATTATTTATAGATGTGAATGTACACAGTTTAATTCTGTTTGAATATTTTTTTATCTAAGTTAATTAAAAGTCGCACAAAAGTCTATATCAAGATCTAAAATCACCTATATTCAATTATACATATCACGGAAAGTTACATGAGGACAACTTTAGTTAAATTAGTTAGAAATTTGATTTCAAGCATATTACATTCTAAACTACAGATGCTGTTCGTGATATTTTAAACTTCATGAAAAAAAAAAAAAAAGATTTCACAGTTTTTTTTAACTAAAAGGACTGAGAGGACACCGGGCAAACGGTTTTAAAGTACGAAGGGGCCTTAAGGCTATTGGGCAAAGCGTCGAATGCCAAGCAAAGTTCTGTACTCAGCTCTAGTCTGAAAGGAGTTTTTATCCACAAGCTCTAGTTTCTATTCAATTTAAGGTTTATGAAATTGTGAAAGTAAATAACCAATATATAAGCGATTTGATACATGTATATATAGATGATTCTAATTAACAAATACACATATTGAACATCATTACTGTAAAAAATTACCCTAATCATATTTCTATGACAAATTTTCTTTGTGACTAATTCACTACATGTGGACAATTTTATTCTGTTAGCAGTGATAATATTTTCAATTCAATTCAATTCTTTAGTTCTTTAATCAGAATACAGAAGATATAATACAAATACACAGATACATAAATATATATTTACATAAAATACAAATACATAGATACAAAAATATATATTTACATAATAACAAATACATAAATATATATTTACATAATAAAAAATACATAGATACATAAATTTATATTTACATAATAACAAATACATAGATACATAAATATATTTACATAGTACAAATACATAGCTACATAAATATATATTTACATAATAACAAATACATAGATGCATAAATATATATATATACATAGTACAAATACATAGATACATAAAAAAGATGCCCAAGCCAACTTATTTGATATTACCATGGGTTCTTACGATGGAGCAGAGTGTTGTGAACTTGTAGGCTTATATCTTCTATCGCTTATTGATTCCGAGTTTGGTAGCCAGTTGAACGTTGGCCTATACAGAGATGACGGTCTTTGCGAAACTAAAAGCAATCCAAAAGTAACTGAAAAAAATAAACAAAGATTATGTAAATCATTTGCAAAACATGGTTTAAGCATCACAATTGACGCGAACAAAAAAGTAGTAGACTATTTGGACGTAACCTTAAATTTAAGAACCGGTAAACATTGCCCGTATTTAAAACCTGGCAATATTCCTCGTTATGTTAATGCCAAAAGTAACCATCCTCCATCTGTACTGAAGGCCATACCATCTGGCGTAAATCATCGATTATCATCTATTTCGTCAGACCAACAGGAATTTAACAAAGCTGTAAATGTTTATCAAAACGCGCTCACAGAAAGTGGCTATGATTACAGACTGAAATACGACGAATCAGCTAAATCTAAGGAACGTAGTAAACGGAAACGGTCACGCAGAATAACGTGGTTTAATCCTCCGTATGATAATAACGTGAGAACCAATATCGGAAGACAATTCTTAAAGTTAATTGATAGCTGTTTCCCACCCGATCATATATTACGACCAATCATTAACAGAAATACTATAAAAGTATCATACAGCTGTATGCCATCAATGAAAAACCTGATAGACTCACATAATGCTGCGACCAGAACGATCCGTAAAGTAAATGATAATAAACCATGCAACTGCCGTCAAAAGCAAGACTGTCCACTAAATGGTGAATGTCGGGCCCGCAGCATTGTTTACCAGGCCACAGTCAGTGCAAATAATAAACAAGAAACCTACGTCGGACTAACAGATACTGAATTTAAATCGAGATACGCTAACCATCGCCAATCTTTTCGAGATGAGAGATTAAAAAACAGCACCGATCTCAGTAAATTTATTTGGACTTTGAAAAAAAACAACGAAGACTATAAGATAAAGTGGAAAATTCTAGGACGCTCATCATCATACTCAAATATATCAAAAAGATGTAACCTTTGTACCCTGGAAAAGTTTTTCATCATTTGTCACCCTGAAAAATCAACCTTAAACAAGCGTTCGGAGCTAATCAGTACGTGTCGCCATTCACGCAAATTTCTCCTACAAAATGACGTCTAATTCACCTTGTGTAGTTACTGTGCCCACGTGCATGCATAGCAATATTTCAAACCAAACCGTCTTGTTCTCCTGACGAGTGGTAGCAAATCTACTACGAAACAGACTGTTGAGAAAACTTAATGTTTATGTGAAATTGTTCGTTTTCTAATCATCTATAAAGCTCCGTGGATGTGCACGTAGAGCACTCTGGAAGATTATCCTGGATTTTTTCATATTTCATATAAATAGATACATAAATATATATTTACATAATAACAAATACATAGATACATAAATATATATTTAGTAGTACAAATACATAGATACATAAATATATATTTAGTAGTACAAATACATAGATACATAAATATATATTTACATAATAACAAATACATATATACATAAATATATATTTACATAATAACAAATACATAGATACATAAATATATATTTACATAATAACAAATACATAGATACATAAATATATATTTACATAATAACAAATACATAGATACATAAATATATATTTACATAATAACATACTTGAGAGAGAGAACTAATTGAAATAAATTGTTAAGCCTAGTTACTTAAATTTAAAATTTCATTTCTTCTTTTATTACATAAAAATAAAAACGATCCAAGTTTCAACAATTCCCTGACATTATTAATATTTCTGTGACCTATTTAACCTGATACCTTATTACCGTGACCATTTTATCGTGACCATATTACCGTGACCAACTTTTCTAAAACCAAAATACTGTACCCAATGTATAAAATTATGACTAATTTGTGATCAAATTACCACAGTTCTATTGCAAACCTTTTCTGTGTGGACTATGTAAGGGTTAGAGGTCGAAAACTGTCTATTATGTTAGAGAGAGGACAGTTTGTGAGGGCGTTAGCCCCGAACACGGTTATCTTAACTTAACTTAAATTACAGCTATGACGTCATCCTTTGTTGTATTTATCCATTCTCTAGTAGAATGCATGAGTGTTGTTTGAACTACTCACTAACTGTCCATTATTTCATGAAAATTGTTCACTAAATGTCCATTATTTTTTAAAAAGTGTCCATTATTTTTAGAAAAGTGTCCATTATTTTTTAGTTGTTTGGACCTTCTATCTTTTCACTGACAAAGCAAATCAATTATATATTCAGTTTTATTTTACAACATTCCCATTTGATAAAGTGAAATACAGCGTGTTTTTGATTCTGTTTTTTTTGTTAACAATCGCATTTATGTCAGTTTTTTTCTAAAGGTTTGTTAAACCTAATTGTTGTGGCATTAGAGTTCGATATATATCCTTTTTTCATCTTCTTTTTGCTCTTACTTTCTTATCATCAGACAAAATATCAGAAAATAGGTCTCTCCGTATATGAAAATTGGATTGTTCATACTAAATATTATCCATTGGCTCGACTTGGGATGTATTTCTAAAGGTTTATTGAATTATAAATATATCGTTTTCACTTGATGAATACATTGTGTGTAGAAGACACCTGCAGAGTATGTTTGCCACAGTCTAAATCACAATCTGAACCCACATTACTATTAATCAATCAATGAGTTGTGTTGATTACAATTAGTTTAATATTTGATGTAAGGGATAGAGGCTGAAAACTGTCTATTATGTTAGAGAGAGGACAGTTTGTGAGGGGCGTTAGCTCCGAACACTGTTGTCTCTCTAACATAATAGACAGTTTGAGGACTCTATCTTACTTAAATAATAGCCCTACAAAGTTAAACTAATTGTAATCAACACAACTGTTAACAAAGGCCTATCAGAAAAAGCAGAATCAAAAACACGCCGTATTTCACTTTATCAAATGGGAACGTTGTAAAATAAAACTGAATATATAATTGAAGTGCTTTGTCAGTGAAAACATAGAAGGTCCAAACAACTAAAAACTAACGGACACTTTTTAAAAAATAATGGACACTTTTAAAAAAATAATGGACATTTAGTTAATAATTTTCATGAAATAGTGGACAGCTAGTGAGTAGTTCAAACAACACTCATACACTCTACTAGAGAATGGATAAATACAACAAAGGATGACGTCATAGCTGTTTTTTAATTGTCTATAATCTAAGATCTAATGGTCATATTTCTGTGGTCAATTTATCTCGAAGCCTAAATACTGTGATCAAATTTATATTTTTTGGCCAAATATATGTAACTACGCAAGAAAATTGATAGGAAATAGGGTAGATATAGCTTGGACAAGAACCAGATATATCATTTAGATTTAACTGGAGCTCTTGATGCGCAAAGTACTTTCCTAAGGTAGGCTTTCACATGGATTTTATTTAACCAATTTGATTTTGTTCTTTTAATTCCGATTTTGTTTTATTAAATCGAGGGTGATTTTATTTGTAGGATCTTTGTATTTTTCTTATTTTCAAAATCCTTGTATTTTTCTTATTTTCAAAATCCTTGTATTTTTCTTATTTTTAAAATCCTTGTATTTTTCTTATTTTCAAAATCCTTGTATTTTTCTTATTTTCAAAATCATATATTTTTCTTATTTTCAAAATCCTTGTATTTTCATTAACTTTATAATCGTTGTTTTGTTCGTCTTGTATTTTAAATATCCTTGTATTTTGGTAGTTATAAAATAATTGTATTTTATTTAATTACGATTTGTACGGGTGTGGATGTTTTCCCAATATTTTGTTTTATATTGTGGTTTACGGGGTGGTTTATATATTATCTTGGGCCATTCTTTATATCTTAGCCATGTGGTCAAATTACAGCAGAGACGATAAGTGCCAACCTCGAAATCACTGACTCAATATTTAACTATTGTATTAAATACCATTAGTTTTATATATATATTAACTATTGTATTAAATACCATTAGTTTTATATATATATATTAACTATTGTATTAAATACCATTAGTTTTATATATATATATTAACTATTGTATTAAATACCATTAGTTTTATATATATATATTAACTATTGTATTAAATACCATTAGTTTTATATATATATATTAACTATTGTATTAAATACCATTAGTTTTATATATATATATTAACTATTGTATTAAATACCATTAGTTTTATATATATATATTAACTATTGTATTAAATACCATTAGTTTTATATATATATATTAACTATTGTATTAAATACCATTAGTTTTATATATATATATTAACTATTGTATTAAATACCATTAGTTTTATATATATATATTAACTATTGTATTAAATACCATTAGTTTTATATATATATATTAACTATTGTATTAAATACCATTAGTTTTATATATATATATTAACTATTGTATTAAATACCATTAGTTTTATATATATATATTAACTATTGTATTAAATACCATTAGTTTATATATATATTAACTATTGTATTAAATACCATTAGTTTTATATATATATATTAACTATTGTATTAAATACCATTAGTTTTTATATATATATTAACTATTGTATTAAATACCATTAGTTTTATATATATTTAATTTTTTTCCTTGATATTTATTAACTATTGTATTAAATACCATTAGTTTTGATATATATATATTAACTATTTATTAAATACCATTAGTTTTATATATATTATTAATATTGTATCAACTCCATTAGATATATAATATTAAGCATGTATTAAACATTAGTGTTCAATAATAATTATTATTAAATACATGTTAAATATTATTAACATTGTATGTAAATACAGTAGTAACTATGCAGTACTACTGTAACATGTGGTGATTAAATACCATTGGATTTTAAAAACAATTCTATGTTTGAATCGCTGTAGTTTATGATATCGTATAACATTATAAACCATGGCTGTTTTAACGTAGATATATGTGACTGGATTGCTGACTAAATAATTATTATTGAAATATATTAACTTTTTTAATCAGTTAGTTTGTAAACTATTATGGTGAAATGAGGAAAGTACATTATTTCAGATATATATAATGGGTTATTAATAACATTAGTTGCCTTATATATTTAATTTTTGTTCCTCTGATATTTCATTGGTTTTGTGTTCTACAGATTGTTCTTAAGATACTGTACCTTTATCATTCCAGATAATGTTAATACAGGTAACGGGCAGTACTACGCTGATGGTGATTATAATGGAATCAACAACGTGGCGGATGAGAGCGTAAACAATAACTATGGCAACGAGTATGATGGAGGTGCGACAAATAATTATTATGGTGGAAATGAAGGAAATAGTTATGGCAACGATTATGGTGGAAATGCAGGAAGTAACTATGGCAACGATTATGGTGGTGGGTTCTCCTGTAACAATGCTGGCGCCGGTTCACATGCAGATCCATTGGATTGTAAACAATTCTATGTTTGTATCGCTGTAGATTATGGATATCGGTCTAACATTATGACATGTCCAGCTGGTCTCGGTTTTAACGATGAGATCAAATCATGTGACTGGACCCTTACCTGCTAATAAATATAATACATAAATATTCATCAACTTCTTTTATATCAGGTTATTATTGTAAACTATCAGCCGAGTCGACAATAAAGAGGAATACGTCACATCATTTCGAGCAATATCGGAAATAGGGGTATGTTGGAAACTCTAAATAGACACACTCTTTGACCGACTAGAATCTACGGTGGTCCGTAAACGACATCATTTACTTTTTTAAATTTGAGTTAAAAAAAACTGGAATAAAATTTAAAAACTGGAATAAAATTTAAAAACTGGAATATAATTTTAAAACTTGTATTTTTAAACGGGTGAAGATTAATATATATCAAAAATTCCCATAATAGGAAACACTTCAGAAAAGTATGTAACTTCACTGAAGCAATGTCGGGCTCGGTTAATACTTGAATGGGTGAGCAACTGGGAACACCGAGTGCTGTAGACTCTCTTTTGCTCCTTACACAGATTATTATATAAATCTTTTTCGCCAAAGACTCACCAGAAAGTGGCATAAGCAATGTTTTGGGTTAAAAGCTAACACTCGACTAGAACAATAGAAATAAAATTAGACTTTTACTCGAAATTTATTTACACCATTTTTTTTAAAGCTGTGCAGAAAAACTTTTTTTTAACAGAGTTCCACATATGGGAGGTAAATCATAATACAAATACAACGTTTTCAGACCACATTTGGCTTATTTCACAACACACTCCCCCCTATTGACTAATAGTCCATACCTATCTACAAACATTAGAATTATGAAAATGGAAATTTAATGGATGGACTGTAGCTAGACTCAATGGAATATCTTAAACAATGCTCAATCACAATATAATCTAATACTCTATAGACTCTATACGAAACAAATACACATGAAAATAAACACTCACGATTGTAATATACAAGAAGACTGTGGAAACGCTCGATGTTATAAAATTACTTTATGGTCTAAGAATTTGTTAAAGCGCGTAACTCGTCACTTGTAAAGTTCTGGCCATTGTATGAAAGAACAAAGGAAGGAATATCACGTCTACCGATAAAACACCTAAAACTTGTCATAAAACAAATAGAACTTGCATCTGGAACTAAGTCTAAATGTATCTATCGACCGGTGTGACAGTTTGAGATGTCCAGCAGTTTGAAATGTCCAATGGCCAGTGACCGACACAGTTTGAGATGTCCGGGCGTGTTAGGATGTCCATTTTGGAAAGACATGTTATTTAAACAATGAGCTTAAAAAAAATAAGGCGGCCTTGGCCTAGTTCGAGTTGTCTTTGGTCCGAGTTGTCTTTGGTCCGAGTTGTCTTTGGTCCGAGTTGTCTTTGGTCCGAGTTGTCATGATTCCGATTTGGTATTGTATAACGGCCGAGGTCACAAAATGAAAACAAACTGTTTGAAATCAAGCGTCGACATCAATAATGGCGTCTTTGTGAGTTGTCAACTTTGTGGAAGATTTGAAAGTATTTTGCTATTAAAAGGGATTTAGATGAAATTTTCAGAGACTAACATCTACCAACGGTGCCAACTTCTATAAATGATTTGTAGAAGCGATTTTGGGTGAAGACAAGATTAGAAAACAAGACTCAGCACTCAGCCTAAAAGTAGTAAACTAGAAGAAAGAAGAAAACATGATGTTCCTTACATTTCAAGGCATGGGTCGCGATGCAAAAACTGGTGAAACAGCCAGTATATTGTACCTGTTGTGCTGGGTAAATATTTACTCTTTGACCTAACTTTATTGTCTGTGTTCAAAAGAACACGAATCGAAGAACAGAACAAGGGGTGTTGCATATTACAAATTGATTCATTGTTGTCTAAATATAACTTAAAATATTTATTATTTTTACTTCTGTAGGCCAAATGGACTACAACATGGACTATTGGAGACAAGTATTTGTGAAGAAGTACAAACTTTGCCATTGGAATGAAACTGTAAAACGACTAGAACCTACATTAGTGAAAGATGTGAAATTTCTTGGTTGGGGAAATTAAAAAGGCATTGCCTTCAGTATCAGTGAATGTAATCTGTTTACATTTAAAGACCTTTATTGTGTTTTATCAACAGACTGTCCAGATGCTGTGGTGGTTCCAAAGTTTCAAAAAATACTATTGTTGTAATTTAATAATGATGTTTTCAATATATTTAAAGAGACATTACATGTTCTGCAAAAACAATCAATAAACATGCATTATAACCAAAGTTTGTGCTTTTACAAATTTACTTTGCTGAACAGTCAATGTCAAGGGTACAATTAGCTGCCAAGAAAAAAAAACCTCTTTAGAATTGACCTGATATAAACTGGAATCTAGAACAACCTAGCTAGAAAGATATCAATCATAGCTTTTACAGTGTTGTTCTATTAAAAATTTTATTTTTACGTTTTGGGCCTTTTTTTACTTTAAAAGGGGCCTCAAAAAAGCCCAAGAAAATGTTTGA
Organism: Nipponacmea schrenckii; assembly: GCA_030562195.1. NCBI lineage: Eukaryota > Metazoa > Mollusca > Gastropoda > Lottiidae > Nipponacmea > Nipponacmea schrenckii. Next base: position 748,446 of record JAUJPP010000005.1, on the reverse strand, counting down.
AATTCCCCAAAAATTTCCCTTTTATTTTTAACCATTTAAGTGGTATTTCTTGAAAATTTTTCCAACTTGAAAAAACTGGCAATTTTACATTACAAAGGGACCTTTTAATATTTAAGCCAGTTGGTTTGGGTGGCAAGTTACTTTTAACTCTTTGATATATAATAGGGGGGTTTTATTCAAGACACCTACGTTTTCAAAAAATAAATATTATCACTATTTGGGGCAAAAATTTTTAAAAGGGAAAATCTGAAGACAATTTGAAAACTAAACGCCAAATTTCAAAAATGTTTGGCTGTCGGATGAAAGTCCGAAAAAATAAGGGCCCGGCCATTTAATTTTTACGGGATAGTTTTAAATTTCTCTCGAAAATCTAAAGTTGGGACTTGAAACACAACCATTTAAAATATTTTAAAATTTTTTAATTAAAAAACAATAAAACATTTTTTTGATAAATATTTAAAGCAATTGGTTTGGGGGAAATTTAAAGTGAAAAATAGAATAGGTTTTTAAACAGTCCCTCGTTTAAACATCAATTCACTTTGTATTATTGAGTTCCAGAAATTTTAAGTAAGTAAACCCAAACAATAAGTCACCGTTAAAAAAGGAGTTAAAAAGTAGGCCTAGGCCTAATTTAAGTTTGATTGCACGGGATAGTAATTTTTTCGAAAATCTCAGTTATGACTGAAGCACAAGCAGCTGTTAAAAGTAAGAAAACTTTTATAGAAAACAATAAAATATTTTTTTGATTATACTCCTTATCAATTGTAGTTGAAAATAATTAAAAATAGAAAAGTTAATCGGCCCTCGTTGGTCGTCAGTTTCTTGTGTATTATTGAGTGACTAAATGTAGTAAGTAAAACGAGATCACGAAAAAACGATCGTCTTATTTTGCCTTAAGTTGAATGTTGAGGGTTTTTTTTTGCTGTATTATCTGTCGTACTACTTGACGTCCTCTACAAATCCAATATTTACAACGAAGCTGGGTCAATGTTTCTTGGACACCATTATGAAAAATATCTTTATGGCACTTTTGAATAATTAATTTTGTAAAGTCATGATTTTCAGGAAGGAACACTGGTGCATACACGTGTTTAAACTTAACATCGTCAGGGATTTGTTGTTGAATGTATCTCAACCAAATACATTCCACAGAACGTAACTCTTTGTTGGTTAAAACACCTTCTTTAACCTCCATATTGTTTATATGTGCTTTTAAATTACGTACAATTCTTAACACATATACCGTGATTCTTAATAATTTATCAATAGAACTATACTGAGGAACAGATATTAATTGTTCAATATTATGTCTTATATTAACACCAGCAATAAAGGAAGTTGTCTTTATCTCAGACGCAATTTCAATAATATCAAAGATAGGCGCATTAAAATGAAAGTCTAGTTCTTTAGGTTCAACCAAAAATGGAGGCCCATGTCACCAAATATAATTAATGCCTCTTGAAAAAATGTCACACTGGAAAAAGTGACTTTAATTCAACAGACATTTTATCTGTTATTTTACAGAATTTTACGTAAATTAACAAATTTTCCCGTTATAACTCATCTGTTAATATTTGTGTCTGTTGAAAGACAATGTTTAATGTAAAATCGACAGACGTAAATATACAGACGTTAATATACAGACGTTAATATACAGACGTTAATATACAGACGTTAATATACAGACGTTAATATACAGACGTTAATATACAGACACGTTAATATACAGACGTTAATATACAGACACGTTAATATACAGACGTTAATATACAGACGTTAATATACATACGTTAATATACAGACGTTAATATACAGACGTTAATATACAGACGTTAATATACAGACGTTAATATACAGACGTTAATATACAGATTTTAATATACAGACGTTAATATACAGACGTTAATATACAGACGTTAATATACAGACGTTAATTTACAACTATTGTTTGTAATATAATTGTCGGTTAACGTTAAATTATGTTTTTTTACAGCTTGTTGAATAACAGAATTCTGTGAACGGAAAAAAATGTTAAAAACATTCAAGTTTTCCCTGTATTTTCTGTTGAAATAAAGATTATGTTCTTTAACAGATTATTAACGCCACATCAGGTTATTTCGCAGTTTGTTAATAAACAGAATTACGCGAACAGAAGAAAAAGTAAATAAACATTCAAGTTTTCGCTATATTTTCTGTTAAAATTCAGGGCTTTTTTTAAAAAGAATTCTATGTACAAAGTGAATAGCTTTAACAAGTTTTCTCTAGTTTTTGTTAAACGATTGCCTAGATATTTAAACTAGATATATAACTAAATAATTATAACCGACAGTAAAAAAGCACAAGAAGACACAAATTGACAAAAAGGCTATTATCTGATTACAAAAATTTTCAATTCAAAATCCGGTCTCCAACAAATGCAAAATAGGCTTGTGCATTGATTGTCTGCAGGCTGCAACAACAACAACAATAACCTGTATATTTACATAATGCCTGTGTTCCCTGAATTTTTTTTTATTATTATTCCCCTTTGACCACATGTCAATGCGTTTAATATTTTCTTGCAGAGCGTCGCTATTTGCAGAGTAACAATTCTGAGAACGGGCCACAAGAGAGTCATTTTAAGAATTCCAAACAAGAAATAGCAGTTGAGATTTCTTCATATTAATTCCCATTGGCCTTGCTTCGCCATTATAACCCCAGCAATTATCGTGGTGTGTAGACCGCGACAGGAAATTATTTTATTATGTTTTTTTATTTTGCAATCAAACTGACCAACTAATGTTTGGTATATATGCCCAACTTGTTTGTTACATATTATAAGTGTACACAAAACTGTATTTTCTTTTGGTATAATGTTGGTTTTAAGAAGGAAAATTTACAATTCCTGTATTTCAACAGAACCATAACTTGACCGACATCTGATTTTAAAAGATCTAGTAATCAACGGAAATTACTGGCAGCTACCATAATTCAGATTTTTCTATCAACTAACAGAGTCATAACATTACAGATTATTCTGTTTTTAAACAGATCTGTAAGTCAACAAAAATATCTGACATCTAACAAATGCTCAAAATCTCTGTTAGTAAACAGAAAAGTCTGGCAAATGGCAGCTGTCAGTTTTTTTTGTTTTTTTTGGTACAGATCACAATTTTTACAGTGCAGCTGGATTTGTTTTTTGTATTTCAGTAAAACCAATTGTCTACAGTCGTCAACTTTCTAATTTCTATCACTCTATTTGGAACAGACTGTTAAAACTCTTTATGAACATTCTTAATCCAACTTAAAGCTACACTAGAATCTGACCAGAAATAAACTGATGTTATATCAAACACTTACACTGTTACCTAATCGAGCAGAAATTCAAGTCTGGGCATAGTAGTTTTACTAAGGGGAACTATTCTAGTTTTCAATGAAATCAGATTACTATTAATAACACCTGATGGATGTTTACAATGTAGATATACAAAGGACCCATTAGCTTTTAGTTCACATGAAGTTGAACTCCGGCATCAGTTTGTCACATATACCGTAATCAAACTATTTTCATTCCAATAATCACAAAATTTATCATCTATTAGATCGTCCCGATCTAGACCTTTCTAACAAATTGACTGAAAACCAATCTTGAACAAAACCACTATAGGAGCTATCAAACCAACTGGATCATAAAACTTAGCAGTTGTATTCAATATAACTCTCTATGATAATACAACATTAGGATCTAAACTAGATCAAAATGAAACTGAAACATATCCAATCGAAAATCCCATTTCTGGCCTAATCCACTGGAACAATCAAAACTTGTGTCTTCTAGGAAAATACTATAAGCACGATCTTCTTCAGTTATACTCGGAACAGCAATGTTATTACTCAGACACTTGGTAAAAATATCACTATTTTCAATCAAACTCATAAGTTCTGAAGAATTGCTCATCCACTTTCTCATGTTATACCACCATCCAATAAACTCTCTCTAACTTTTCTTCATATATTTAAAGTAGACTGAACATCATGTGACCCTGACCCGAAATCATCAACATACAATGACTTTAACAGACTGTTAACAAAGTTAGAATCACCTGGATATTGAGAATACAAATGGTGACGAATTGTAACATTTAATATAAACGGACAGGATGTCACACCAAATACCACGCGTTTAAATCTCATAGACTGGATAATAGGATCTTCACAAGATAGCTTGCCAGGCGAGGTAACATACGCCCACTTCAGCAAACAGAATATTCCATGTTTTTTCATTTAATCAAGGTCAATAACTCATAAACCGACATCTGGAATCGCACCATTTTTTTTAACTTGTCCGAGATGTTATAAAGATGAATATACATACCAAGTTTCATTCAAATCGGATAAAAACTCCAGCTTCTATTGCGTACAAAAGTAAATTTTAACATTTTCTCATTTAATCAAGGGCAATAACTCATAAACAGACATCTGGCGAGATATTATCAAGATGAATACACATACCAAGTTTCATTCAAATCGGACAAAAACTACAGCTTCTATTGCGTACACAAGTAAATTTTAACGTTTATTTATTTAATCAAGGGCCATAACTCATAAACAGACATCTGGCGAGATATTATCAAGATGAATACACATACCAAGTTTCATTCATATCGGATGAAAACTATAGCTTCTATTGCATACACAAGTACATTTTAACGTTTTTTCATTTAATCAAGGGCCATAACTCATAAACCAACATCTGGAATCGCACCATTTTTTAACTTGTCCGAGATGTTATAAAGATGAATATACATACCAAGTTTCATTCAAATCGGATAAAAACTACAGCTTCTATTGCGTACAAAAGTAAATTTTAACATTTTCTCATTTAATCAAGGGCAATAACTCATAAACAGACATCTGGCGAGATATTATCAAGATGAATACACATACCAAGTTTCATTCATATCGGATGAAAACTATAGCTTCTATTGCATACACAAGTACATTTTAACGTTTTTTCATTTAATCAAGGGCCATAACTCATAAACCGACATCTGGAATCGTACCATTTTCGAACTTGTCTGAGATATTATCAAGATAAATACACATTCCAAGTTTCATCAAAATCGGATGCAAACTATAGCTTCTATTGTATACATTAATGTTTTTTCATTAAATCAAGGGCCATTACTCATAAACCGACATCTGGAATCGTGCCATTTTCGAACCTGTCCGAGATATTATCAAGATGAATACACATACCAAGTTTCATTCAAATTGGATAAAAACTACAGATTCTATTGCGTACACTAGTAGATTTTAACGTTTTTTTCATTTAATCAAGTGCAATAACTCATAAACCGACATTTCGAATCGCGCCATTTTCGAACTTGTCCGAGATATTAACAAGATGAATGCACATACCAATGTTCATTCAAATCGGATAAAAACTACAGCTTCTATTGCGCACACAAGTAAATTTTAACATTTTCTCATTTAATCAAGTGCAATAACTCATAAACCGACATCTGGAATAGTGCCATTTTCGAACTTGTCCGAGATATTAACAAGAAAAATGCACATACCAAGTTTCATTCAAATCGGATACAAACTCTGGCCTGTATCGCGTACACAAGTAATTGTTGACGGACGGACGGACGGACGGACGGACGGACGGACAGGGGTGATGGCAATATACGTCCACATTTTCATGTGGGCGTATAAAAATGGATTGTCTACCCATAAAAATCTAAGATAGTCTCTGTGTTCTGGAGCTATAGAAATATTAAGGAAGGCTTTCTGGATATCTCCAATAACAGCAATCGAGTTCATTCTAAACCTTATCAAAATGTCAAATATAAGTGGATTTAAGGAAGGACCTGCATACAAACAGTCATTTTAACTAGGACCATCCTCGATTGGTGTGTGAAAGTTCGATGACCTTGAATAAGTCATCTTCACTCATAATTCCAGTCCACCCAGCTGTAAATGGGTACGGATAATCCGGGAAAGATCAATGCCAAGAGGTTTGGCCAAGGACCAGCTGGTAGAAAGGATCCCTGTCACGGCACACTTGTGAACCTAAGTTGTTATCCTTGTAAAATATAGTTGTTTCTTTCTTTCTTTTTTCTTGATACAGAAGTATCATAAACTAAACGTAACTGGCTAGTTTCTTTGTCTAAGAAGACTTCTCTGTGTGGAAGGTAGTGGATCTGTCCTGAATTACCGATTTCAAGTGGTTCCACCATTTCTATGTCTTCACTCATTTGTTCTTCAATGATTCGGTTGTATTCTTTCGGGATTTCTGGACTGCTTTTGAATCGACGTAATTAGGAACGGAGTCGTCGATAGGACTCTGAGTATCCGTCTGGCAATATTGGATGGCATTCTTTAAATGGAAGTTTAACTTCATACTTCTGATGAGATTCAATAAACTTAAATACTTCAGTAAAACCTGCATACACAGATGATTCTTTTTCTCTCATTCCTATTGTCTCTAAATCCCAGAATTTATGAACTTCTTCTTTCAATGGAATATCTTGACAGGATTCTTGAACAGAGTTGATATGAAGGACATGGGTTGAAACAAGATTAACTGAACTCTCTTTACTCAAGGAATGATCAACAGCAAGACCTGAGACTATCCCACCTAGCCTGGACATTAATGCAACTGGACCATTATACCCCCCCCCCACCTTCTAACACAACCATTAAAGAAATTCCAATAATAGTCTGCACCTATTACTGATATCAACATCAAAATCTTTCATGTTTGAAGGATTTGCCAACTGAATATTTTGCAAATGGGGTATTTATTAACAGCAACCGGTATACACTGGTCACTCACTGGACTACAAATTGAAGGAACGCAAATTGCTTTAACATAAATCTACATACCATCTTAACAGGTAAGGTTTACTGACATTAAACTCTGACTAGACTCAGTAGGATTACTGACATTAAACTCTGACTAGACTCAGTAGGATTACTGACATTAAACTCTGACTAGACTCAGTAGGATTACTGACATAAAACTCTGACTAGACAAAGGAGGATTACTGACATTAAACTCTGACTAGACTCAGTAGGATTACTGACATTAAACTCTGACTAGACTCAGTAGGATTACTGACATTAAACTCTGACTAGACTCAGTAGGATTACTGACATTAAACTCTGACTAGACAAAGGAGGATTACTGACATTAAACTCTGACTAGACTCAGTAGGATTACTGACATTAAACTCTGACTAGACTCAGTAGGATTACTGACATTAAACTCTGACTAGACTCAGTAGGATTACTGACATTAAACTCTGACTAGACAAAGGAGGATTACTGACATTAAACTCTGACTAGACTCAGTAGGATTACTGCCATTAAACTCTGACTAGACTCAGTAGGATTACTGACATTAAACTCTGACTAGACTCAGTAGGATTACTGACATTAAACTCTGACTAGACTCAGTAGGATTACTGACATTAAACTCTGACTAGACTCAGTAGGATTACTGACATTAAACTCTGACTAGACTCAGTAGGATTACTGACATTAAACTCTGACTAGACAAAGGAGGATTACTGACATTAAACTCTGACTAGACTCAGTAGGATTACTGACATTAAACTCTGACTAGACTCAGTAGGATTACTGACATTAAACTCTGACTAGACAAAGGAGGATTACTGACATTAAACTCTGACTTGACTCAGTAGGATTACTGACATTAAACTCTGACTAGACTCAGTAGGATTACTGACATTAAACTCTGACTAGACTCAGTAGGATTACTGACATAAAACTCTGACTAGACTCAGTAGGATTACTGACATTAAACTCTGACTAGACTCAGTAGGATTACTGACATTAAACTCTGACTAGACTCAGTAGGATTACTGACATTAAACTCTGACTAGACTCAGTAGGATTACTGACATAAAACTCTGACTAGACTCAGTAGGATTACTGACATTAAACTCTGACTAGACTCAGTAGGATTACTGACATTAAACTCTGACTAGACTCAGTAGGATTGCTGACATTAAACTCTGACTAGACTCAGTAGGATTACTGACATTAGCTACAGCTGTTTGAAGTAGAACGGAAGTTGAACTATTTACACACATAGTTGAACTATTTACACACATAGTTGAACTATTTACACACATAGTTGAACTATTTACACACATAGTTGCACTGGAATTAGCAGTGGGTTTCGGACTGTCATTTCTAGATTCTGATTTGGATTTGCAATTGGTGTTATGTTGTCTGTCTGGCGAATCACATATAGCCTTGTTATGCCTAGCACCACAGCTACAACATGTGTAGTCAACTTAACAATCTCTCATAACATGACCGGATCTAAGGCATATAAAACATTTAGCCTTTAGAATTGCTTTTCTTGCAGATTTATCTGTCACAACTGTACATTCAGCTGGTGGAAGGTTTTGTTTTTACTGTTAAAATTGAAGGTGTCCCTGTTGGCACTGGAATGCATAGTTGATGCAGCAGTTGGTTGAGGCTTATATCTAAGATAGCTTGTCAGGCAAGGTAATATACGCCCACTGGCAGCATTTATTTCAAATAAAAACTTTTCAGTAAGGTTACAATAAGTGGAATGAAATATTCAACCTTCCGCCACATATTTTTTTCTAGGGTGTCTAGTTTCATTAAAATCTGTCAAGAATTGTACTATTCATTAAATATTTTTCGGTATTTTTATGATTTGCAAAAGAGTTCACCCTTAATAATAATTTGATATTTTTAATTCTTTATAAGGCTCATCCTTGGTTGATATTAAACAATTTCAGCGAGTTTTGTCAAAAATGAATGTTTAGAGTGTTCACAAGCCAAAGGTTGAAAGCGTTTTTGAAAACAAGGGCAATAACTGACACTAAATATTTTTCGATTTATCTGATTTTCAATAGAGTTTATCCTTGGGTAAAAACAAATACTCAAGCCAAGTTTAATCAAAATCCATTAAGAATTGTTCTTTCTAGAGTGTTTCCAAGCTAAAATTGAACGCGTTTTCAAGAACAAGAGCAGTAATTCATACCAAAAAAAATTTTCGATTTCACTGATTTTCAATAGGGTTCATCCTTGAAGTATAACACACTCTCACACCAAGTTTCATCGCAAACGGTCAAGAATTGTGCCATGTAGAATGTTTACAAGACAAAAAGAACAAGGGCAATAATTCATATTAGATATATTTTGATATTGTTAATTTTCAATAGGGCTCATCCCTTGCGATATCAAACAATTTCAGTGAGTTTTGTCAACATTGGTCATGAATTGTACCTTCTAGAATTTTTATTAGCCAAAAAGTGTAACGCGTTTTCAAACACAAGGGCAATAACTGACACTAAATATATTTCGATTTATTTTATTTTCAATTAGGTTCATCCTTGGGTAAAAACAAATACTCAAGCCAAGTTTAATCAAAATCCATTAAGAATTGTTCTTTCTAGAGTGTTTACAAGCTAAAACTGAACGCGTTTTCAAGAACAAGAGCAATTACTGATAATATTTTTCGATTTAACTGAACTCATGCCAAGCTACTTCAAAATCGCTCAAGAATTGTGACTTGTAGAGTGTTTACAAGGCAAAAATCCAACACATTTTATAGAACAAGGGCAATAATTCGTATCAAATATATTTTGATATTTTCTATTTTCAAAAGGGTTCATCCTTGGGTGATATTAAACAATTTCAACAAGTTTTGTCAAAATCGGTCAATAACTGTGCTTTGTAGAGTGTTTTAAAGCCAAAAATTGAACGCGTTTTCAAAAACAAGGGCAATAACTGATATCATTTTTTTTCGATTTTACTGGTTTTCTATAGGCTTCATCCTTATGGAGGTCAATTATGGTCAGAATAAAATTCAGTGAAGAAATCACTAATACCGTAATGCAAATAACATTTTAACTTTAATGTAAATGTCTTTTGTACTAATACCTAAAATACATCATGCATTTAACATAATGCAAACGACATTTTACCTTTAATGCAAATGTTGTGTGTACTAATACATAAATTACATTGTGCATCAAACCTTTAATGCATAAGTAAAATGTCAAAATATGTAATACAATCAACAAAATACCACTAGTGATTTGACGCATTACAAATAACACTTAACATACCTACTTCAACACAGTACAAGTGACATTGCATCTTTGTATTATCTCGACTGCATTAACTTCCACTATATGCAAATGAGCTTATGGGCGGATGTCAATTATTTATATTAACTAAATGCTCCCTGTAAACGTCCATTTCGTCCTCACTTAACGCTATTTCAGCTACCTGTGTCAAGACATTTTCTGGTGTTTTTTTTTTCGCAAATTCTTAAGAGTAAGAAGTCGACTTTTCGACTTTTGGAATCCGAAATTTCGACCTGAGCAAAATATTTCTGAAAAATAAAATTATAAATATTTTTTTTAAGTTTGACTAAAAGGCTTTCGTAGGTAGGAGAATACAATCGGGCTATCACTTTAAAAAATACAGTTATAATAGGATAGGATATTCGGGCAAAGATACGATTTCATTATTAAATATTTGAAAGTACAATTACATTATTAGGAATTCAGACATAAATTTTATGAACAAAAATGTAAAAATACTCGAGTGAGAGAAGAATCTACAGAGCCCCTTACACGCATTGTAAATATTTTTTTTTATTATTTCGTTTAATCGAAATGAAATTATTTCGTTTGAACGAAATAAATCTTTACTTATATTTTTTCTATTAAGCATACATTTATTTTATTATTTCGTTTAAACGAATTAATATAAATCGTTTAAATGAAATACAGTAGTCAAATTATTTCGTACGAACGAAATAATTATTTCAATTTGTTATTGATTGCTCGTAGTGGGTGGGGGTGGGAATTGCTTGAAGTTTACTGCCATATATTTTTCTGCACGATTCACAAAAGTCATTCTTTTGAAAAGAGGGGGGGGGGGGCAACACCCTCCTCTTCCCCTATGGCTCTGTCCCTAGACCCAGTGCAATTTCCTTGCAGTTTGGTTAACCCGAAGACTCAAACGACACCTATCGCCGGGACGGTTTGGTTGCTTTAAGTTTCGTCGCAGCGATCGGCTTGCTGTCGGTAGGTTTTAACTGTAATTCAAAGTTAAAATTTTGAAATTTAGGAATGATTCGGTGCAATTTCACGCTCCCTGGAACCACCTCCCACCGATCAATTTTTGTCTATCATCAAACAGACATCTAGGCCTATATAGCCTATGACTTTAAGCCGCCTTGACCCATTAAATTGGTTGTCAGAGTCGCTTATAGCAATGGAAATAAACTAAAGACGGTGTAGGCTACTGCCACTGATGTATATATAGACCAATGTTTACTGCGCAAACCATGTGCGCATACCATGACGGTTAGTTTGCTTGTATGGAAATAAGCAAAATTAGATCATCTAATCGCGGCAAGTGGGAATTTAATGCATGCAGTTTTCATGGTATGAAAAACAATGCTTTTATGATTTGATGGGATGCAAATAATCAAAATGAGATACGTAACAGTTTCATGGTATTCAAAGAATGACGTGCGGATTATCATGGTTTGAAATAATCAAAGTTTTGAAGTACTGGTTTGGAAACAATGATTATGTGTTTGATTGTTTCCATCCCATGCATTCCAACATTTTTTTATGGTTTGGAAAATTTCATTATTTCCATCCAATGAGTTTAAGTAGTATATTTGTTTTCAAATAAGCAATTTGCGGGATTTCCTGGTTTGGAAACCATGATTTTTCTTATTTTGATTGTTTGATAAACAATCCTTAACCATGTTTGATTAGATGAATACAATAAAATAGTAGCGATTCATTGTTTGAAACAATCATAACTGATTTGCAAACAATAAAAATGTTAAAAACTGATTGTTATCAAATAATCACGACTGCACAAAATCATTTATTTCCATAAAATCTGCTTATTTCAAATAATTTTGTCAAATAATTTAATTCCCACATGGCGCCTCATATTAACAAATCAACAGCTGAATCATGATTTTGTTCTGTCAAAGAAAGGCCTGCTATACAAGATGAGGCTGCATCCTCTAAAAGTCCCTTCAAATAATTGAACTTGTCAACCTTAGAAATACCGTCATAACTGTTTCACTGCAGCGTGCAAACTGTCCCAAAATGATTGCTATATCAGTCTTAGAATCACTATTATAAGATGTCAAATGAGGAAGCTTAGCAGTCAATTTTGCTTTATTTGGTCTATTGTTAATATCCGAGGCAGATAAATTAACGGAATTTACTTCAGTAGGTAGGCCTACATTTTGAGGGGAATTTACTTTTAGACATATCTCATTCCTATAAATAGTTCTATTAAAGGGATAATAGGCGTTAGAAGGGACATAAACATTTAATTTCACTCAAACTTGACAAATAACAGTATATATACATCAGTGGACTTACCTGGTGTCATAAATATACCTCTATTATCGGATAAATCCACAAAATCAAGTAGTTAATTATTAAACGCTTAATACTTCCTTTAAGCGATTTTCAAATTGTAAATATAAAGGGAAGTAACTCTAACATGTGGATTTTCACGCTTCCTTGACCCCTACTGTTGAATTGCACAATGATGTTTTAGCGTTGATTTACCAGACGCTTTTATTCTCAAACTGAATGGAATCGTCGCTGGTTCACATTTTTTAAAATTCCGAATATATTTTTATTGTCGCTTTTTAAAATTTGGTAAAGTGTGGGATACATACTTATTTAACCAATATTAAACACAAATATTAGACGTAGGACGAGTGTATTCTAACGCCTATTATCCCTTTAATCAGTTCACAGAATTCACTTGAATCGGATATGTCCTGTATTATTTCTTCTTCACTTTCAATAAACTCCGATAAACTCTAGTATCTTCTCGTCATAATTTTGAAGAACAGATTTCTTATCTATAATGTTATTTTGTAAATTCACTTATTGAATTGTCTGATGTTTGAATTGTTCTCTTTACAAATGCCCTGTGGCGGTGTCAAGGTTTCTCCGAAACATTCCGACAAGACATTTGAGACTTGATATTCGCAAATTGAGTTAGGGCTGAAGAGTCTTCATCTCTAACCAGTAACTGGCCAATTTATTTACAAATTTTTCGTTTCTGATGTAATTACAACAATGTGTATCCACTGGCCACAAAAATTGGTCGACCAGTAAAGTAATGACGAAGTCACAATTGCACAAATTGAAAAGCAAGTTTTTATCACGCTGGCTGCAAATAAAAGTTAAAATGTTTTACTACGTATGAAGAAACGAAACAACAAATAAATCATTTGTCAACATCTATCGTATGTCTTTTGATTGAAAATATTTAGCTATCCCACTGTGGTAAGTGCACCGGCCCTATGGCTACCTCGAATTCTCCTTACTTTGGAGAAACGCAACACGATTTCACCATGTTCACCCGTTGTCACTGAACCGGCAGAATTTTCACTGGAACCGGCTTCTTTGTCCTTCGGCTTTGCACTCATTTTTGAAAGTTAATATTCTTTACTCTCAGTTTTTGATATATGAATCTGATTCACCAGGAATCCGTCTCGTCAGACCAATGTTTGGCGTTTAATCTGATTCACCAGGAATCCGTCTCGTCAGACCAATGTTTGGCGTTTAAAGCTAACACTCGACTAGAACAATAGAAATAAAATTAGACTTTTACTCGAAATTTATTTACACCATTTTTTTTAAAGGTGTGCAGAAAAACTTTTTTCTAACAGAGAGTCCCACATATGGGAGGTAACTCATAAGACCAATACAGCATTTTCAGACCACATTTGGCCTATTTCACAATAGGCCAGTGTCGTATATAGAGAAAGTCTGGAGAACTTCGGCATAGGCGCCATCTTGTTACTCTCCAAATTCCATTATGGTCGCCAAACAATGCAAACTTCATTACATTTTTATACATAATAATACGATAAAATGCGTCTATACGGAGGGATTTTGATGGTGCTCATATTCTTATATTTTTCGGTTGGGCAGCGAGACTCTTTATCTTCAGCCTTATTAGATGTTCGTTTCAGATTTTCTCTTTTCGCCACAATGACAATAGAAATACGCACATTAAAAATTCTGTCAAAAATTTGCTTCGTAATTGATAGCAATCGGGAATAGGAACGTCAGTGAGAACTGTTTCAGCTGATTTCACCAATCTCTGTTGTCAGAAAATGAAACAATCAAATCTAACTTCAAATAGATGGAATTAACAGGAGACGGATATATCCTTCACGTGGGTGAGAGTAACAAAATGGCGGTTCTCATGACGTGACCGAGAGGCGACAAGTTCAATAGTTGTCCAGACTCTCTCTATATACGGCCATACCACGTTGAAAGCACCAGTTCTCGTCCAATCACTGAAGTTAAGCAACGTCGGGCTCGGTTAGTACTTTTGCTCCTTACACAGCTTATTATATAAAAAAATTTCGCCAAAGACCCGCCAGAAAAAATCATAGGCAATGTCTACGGCCATACTACGATGAAAGCACCAGTTCTCGCCCGATCACTAAAGTTAAGCAACAGTCTAATTAAAATATAGACCTAACTTTCTTTCGTAGTTTATTAGTTTCGTTTCGAAAGTTAGGTCTATCTACTAAGTATGAAGTTTTTAAATTTTATTTTCATTCTACGGAAGCCACCCATTCCAACTAGCATACCTCTCATCATACCATACACATCCATTCGAACTAGCATACCTCCTATCATACCATACCGACCCATTCCAACTAGCATACCTCCCATCATACCATACCCATCCATTCCAACTAGCATACCTCCCATTATACCATACCCACCCATTCCAACTAGCATACCTCTCATCATACCATACCCACCCATTACAACTAGCATAACTCCTATCATACCATACGCACCCATTACCACTAGCATACCTCTCATCATACCATACCCACCCATTCCAACTAGCATACCTCTCATCATACCATACACATCCATTCGAACTAGCATACCTCCTATCATACCATACCGACCCATTCCAACTAGCATACCTCCCATCATACCATACCCATCCATTCGAACTAGCATACCTCCCATCATACCATACCCACCCATTCCAACTAGCATACCTCTCATCATACCATACCCACCCATTACAACTAGCATAACTCCTATCATACCATACGCACCCATTACCACTAGCATACCTCTCATCATACCATACCCACCCATTCCAACTAGCATACCTCCCATCATACCATACCCACAGCTGGCCTATCATACAATCTACTAGTTACACTAACCATACCTCCCATCATACCATTACAAATAGCATACCTCCTATCATACCATTACAAATAGCATACCTCCTATCATACCATACGCACCCATTCCAACTAGCATACCTCCTATCATACCATACCCACCCATTACAAATAGCATACCTCCTATCATACCAAACCCACCCATTCCAACTAGCATACCTCTCATCATACCATACACATCCATTCGAACTAGCATACCTCCTATCATACCATACCGACCCATTCCAACTAGCATACCTCCCATCATACCATACCCATCCATTCGAACTAGCATACCTCCCATCATACCATACCCACCCATTCCAACTAGCATACCTCTCATTATACCATACCCACCCATTCCAACTAGCATACCTCTCATCATACCATACCCACCCATTACAACTAGCATAACTCCTATCATACCATACGCACCCATTACCACTAGCATACCTCTCATCATACCATACCCACCCATTCCAACTAGCATACCTCCTATCATACCATACGCACCCATTACAACTAGCATACCTCCTATCATACCATACGCACCCATTCCAACTAGCATACCTCTCATCATACCATACGCACCCATTACAACTAGCATACCTCCCATCATACCATACGCACCCATTACCACTAGCATACCTCTCATCATACCATACCCACCCATTACAACTAGCATAGCTCCTATCATACCATACCGACCCATTCCAACTACCATACCTCCCATCATACCATACCCACCCATTTTAAATAGCATACCATCTATCATACCATACCCACCCATTCCAACTAGCATACCTCCCATCATACCATACCCACCCATTCCAACTAGCATACCTCCCATCATACCATACCCACCCATTACAACTAGCATACCTCCCATCATACCATACGCACCCATTACAACTAGCATACGTCCCATCATACCATACCCACCCATTACAACTAGCATACCTCCCATCATACCATACCCACCCATTACAACTAGCATACCTCCCATCATACCATACGCACCCATTACCACTAGCATACCTCCTATCATACCATACGCACCCATTACAACTAGCATACCTCCTATCATACCATACGCACCCATTCCAACTAGCATACCTCTCATCATACCATACCCACCCATTCGAACTAGCATACCTCTCATCATACCATACCCATCCATTCGAACTAGCATACCTCCTATCATACCATACCCACCCATTCCAACTAGCATACCTCTCATCATACCATACCCATCCATTCGAACTAGCATACCTCCTTTCAAACCATACCGACCCATTACCACTAGCATACCTCTCATCATACCATACGCACCCATTACAACTAGCATAACTCCTATCATACCATACGCACCCATTACCACTAGCATACCTCCTATCATACCATACGCACCCATTACAACTAGCATACCTCCTATCATACCATACGCACCCATTCCAACTAGCATACCTCTCATCATACCATACGCACCCATTACAACTAGCATACCTCCCATCATACCATACGCACCCATTACCACTAGCATACCTATCATCATACCATACCCACCCATTACAACTAGCATAGCTCCTATCATACCATACCGACCCATTCCAACTAGCATACCTCCCATCATACCATACCCACCCATTTTAAATAGCATACCATCTATCATACCATACCCACCCATTCCAACTAGCATACCTCCCATCATACCATACCCACCCATTCCAACTATTCACAAAAGTCATTCTTTTGAAAAGAGGGGGGGGGGGCAACACCCTCCTCTTCCCCTATGGCTCTGTCCCTAGACCCAGTGCAATTTCCTTGCAGTTTGGTTAACCCGAAGACTCAAACGACACCTATCGCCGGGACGGTTTGGTTGCTTTAAGTTTCGTCGCAGCGATCGGCTTGCTGTCGGTAGGTTTTAACTGTAATTCAAAGTTAAAATTTTGAAATTTAGGAATGATTCGGTGCAATTTCACGCTCCCTGGAACCACCTCCCACCGATCAATTTTTGTCTATCATCAAACAGACATCTAGGCCTATATAGCCTATGACTTTAAGCCGCCTTGACCCATTAAATTGGTTGTCAGAGTCGCTTATAGCAATGGAAATAAACTAAAGACGGTGTAGGCTACTGCCACTGATGTATATATAGACCAATGTTTACTGCGCAAACCATGTGCGCATACCATGACGGTTAGTTTGCTTGTATGGAAATAAGCAAAATTAGATCATCTAATCGCGGCAAGTGGGAATTTAATGCATGCAGTTTTCATGGTATGAAAAACAATGCTTTTATGATTTGATGGGATGCAAATAATCAAAATGAGATACGTAACAGTTTCATGGTATTCAAAGAATGACGTGCGGATTATCATGGTTTGAAATAATCAAAGTTTTGAAGTACTGGTTTGGAAACAATGATTATGTGTTTGATTGTTTCCATCCCATGCATTCCAACATTTTTTTATGGTTTGGAAAATTTCATTATTTCCATCCAATGAGTTTAAGTAGTATATTTGTTTTCAAATAAGCAATTTGAGGGATTTCCTGGTTTGGAAACCATGATTTTTCTTATTTTGATTGTTTGATAAACAATCCTTAACCATGTTTGATTAGATGAATACAATAAAATAGTAGCGATTCATTGTTTGAAACAATCATAACTGATTTGCAAACAATAAAAATGTTAAAAACTGATTGTTTTCAAATAATCACGACTGCACAAAATCATTTATTTCCATAAAATCTGCTTATTTCAAATAATTTTGTCAAATAATTTAATTCCCACATGGCGCCTCATATTAACAAATCAACAGCTGAATCATGATTTTGTTCTGTCAAAGAAAGGCCTGCTATACAAGATGAGGCTGCATCCTCTAAAAGTCCCTTCAAATAATTGAACTTGTCAACCTTAGAAATACTGTCATAACTGTTTCACTGCAGCGTGCAAACTGTCCCAAAATGATTGCTATATCAGTCTTAGAATCACTATTATAAGATGTCAAATGAGGAAGCTTAGCAGTCAATTTTGCTTTATTTGGTCTATTGTTAATATCCGAGGCAGATAAATTAACGGAATTTACTTCAGTAGGTAGGCCTACATTTTGAGGGGAATTTACTTTTAGACATATCTCATTCCTATAAATAGTTCTATTAAAGGGATAATAGGCGTTAGAAGGGACATAAACATTTAATTTCACTCAAACTTGACAAATAACAGTATATATACATCAGTGGACTTACCTGGTGTCATAAATATACCTCTATTATCGGATAAATCCACAAAATCAAGTAGTTAATTATTAAACGCTTAATACTTCCTTTAAGCGATTTTCAAATTGTAAATATAAAGGGAAGTAACTCTAACATGTGGATTTTCACGCTTCCTTGACCCCTACTGTTGAATTGCACAATGATGTTTTAGCGTTGATTTACCAGACGCTTTTATTCTCAAACTGAATGGAATCGTCGCTGGTTCACATTTTTTAAAATTCCGAATATATTTTTATTGTCGCTTTTTAAAATTTGGTAAAGTGTGGGATACATACTTATTTAACCAATATTAAACACAAATATTAGACGTAGGACGAGTGTATTCTAACGCCTATTATCCCTTTAATCAGTTCACAGAATTCACTTGAATCGGATATGTCCTGTATTATTTCTTCTTCACTTTCAATAAACTCCGATAAACTCTAGTATCTTCTCGTCATAATTTTGAAGAACAGATTTCTTATCTATAATGTTATTTTGTAAATTCACTTATTGAATTGTCTGATGTTTGAATTGTTCTCTTTACAAATGCCCTGTGGCGGTGTCAAGGTTTCTCCGAAACATTCCGACAAGACATTTGAGACTTGATATTCGCAAATTGAGTTAGGGCTGAAGAGTCTTCATCTCTAACCAGTAACTGGCCAATTTATTTACAAATTTTTCGTTTCTGATGTAATTACAACAATGTGTATCCACTGGCCACAAAAATTGGTCGACCAGTAAAGTAATGACGAAGTCACAATTGCACAAATTGAAAAGCAAGTTTTTATCACGCTGGCTGCAAATAAAAGTTAAAATGTTTTACTACGTATGAAGAAACGAAACAACAAATAAATCATTTGTCAACATCTATCGTATGTCTTTTGATTGAAAATATTTAGCTATCCCACTGTGGTAAGTGCACCGGCCCTATGGCTACCTCGAATTCTCCTTACTTTGGAGAAACGCAACACGATTTCACCATGTTCACCCGTTGTCACTGAACCGGCAGAATTTTCACTGGAACCGGCTTCTTTGTCCTTCGGCTTTGCACTCATTTTTGAAAGTTAATATTCTTTACTCTCAGTTTTTGATATATGAATCTGATTCACCAGGAATCCGTCTCGTCAGACCAATGTTTGGCGTTTAATCTGATTCACCAGGAATCCGTCTCGTCAGACCAATGTTTGGCGTTTAAAGCTAACACTCGACTAGAACAATAGAAATAAAATTAGACTTTTACTCGAAATTTATTTACACCATTTTTTTTAAAGGTGTGCAGAAAAACTTTTTTCTAACAGAGAGTCCCACATATGGGAGGTAACTCATAAGACCAATACAGCATTTTCAGACCACATTTGGCCTATTTCACAATAAGCCAGTGTCGTATATAGAGAAAGTC